>JBAGKK010422748.1:0-17929 GCA_037177015.1 Euceroptres primus
GAAAACTACTAATTCACATAGTAAGGATTACTAATTTATTTAGTAAGCCTTACTAAGTGAATTAGTAGTTTTCTACTAAAAAATAGTAGAAATGCTTTACTAAAGCAATTGGTAAACGATTCGGCACTATTTCATTAGTAGAAAACTACTAATTCAGATTTAGAGAGCATAAATTTCTTAGAAAAAATTAGTTTGGGTCAAAATTATGTATTTAATAATCGTTATTTCACATTTTATGTTTTTTTTAAATCTTACTAAACATTCGTAATTTTCATCCAATTTGAATGAACAATAACAATAGCTCATTTTGTTCATTAAAATAGTTTCGACAATTCTTTTCGTTGAATATTATTAAAAATAATTTGCTTAGAAACTATATGCTGTACAAAATTTGTTTATTTAATAAATCATAAACAAATTATTTTCAATAAAATTCAACGAACAGAGTTGTAAAAAATGTTCTATTGAACAAAATGAACTATTGTTCATTAATGTTGGATAAAAATTACGAACGTTTAGTAAGATTAAAGAAAAAAACAAAATGCCAAATAATTATTATCAGACAAATAATTTTGACTTAAATTAATTTTTTCTAAGAAATGTATTGCTGCTTCTTCCAAAATGCACTGAAATTAATTTTAGTCCTTTTTTTGCTGCTTCTATAAAAATTCAATTTATTAATATTTATTTACTGCCCTAGTATTTTTAATAAAAAAACGTTATCCCCCTTTTTGAAAAAAATCCCCTCTTTTCGAAAATATATCCCCCTGTTTCCCCTAAGATTGAACTACTCAACCACTGTGATCCCTGAAATTTGAATTGAATTATTGAGAATCGTCAGTGATACTTAATCATCGCTGATTTACTTTAATTGTTTTATACATAAATCAAAGTTTATTTGTCAAAATCGAATACTATTATAATTTAATTGAAAACACAGAATTATGAATTTTTAAATGATAAATTGAGATAGTAAAAACAACATGATAATTTTTTTTTATATTTCAAGGTTAAATAAGTATAAAATGATTATAGAGTCAATTTTTTCGTAACATTATGCCATGTATAAATAAGAAAAGCAACATGTGCTTGAAGTTCTAGACGTTCAAATGAACGAAATTTTAATTTGTTTTTATTTTAAACTCTAGTTTTTTCTAAAATATTGGTTTATTAAACAAGAAATTGATGTAATGATAAAAAAATCCCATGTTGCTTCTTTTTATTTGTAGTTGGAACAATATTTCAAGATAAATTTGAGTTAAGATAAAAAATTTCGTTCATTTGAACGTTCAAAACTTCAGGTACATATTGAATGGGAAGAACTTAAGTTTTGTCAAGTTTTAATTCTTTTATTCTTTAATTCTTTAAGTTTATTTCTGTTTAATTACTTTAAATCTATAAGCTAGACAATATAGATAATTTTTTAACCAATATGAGAAGATAATTAGTGAGAATGATAATTAAATTATCCCAATTAGAGAAGTTTCCTTGATAGGAAATCCTGTTGGAAAAATAACTTGTATATCATGTTTGCAATTTTAAATAATTCTGTGATTATACGATTTTAAGAAAGAAAATGAAACAATAGTTATTTCAAACAAAAGATTCAAGTAACGAAAAATACCAGATAAAGTTTTAAAAATTGCGTTACTGTTCCAATGGAAGCAGGTTGGTCCATTAATTTTGTAAGGGAAGTGAGTTAGTGATAATCCCAAATCGACTTGGGTGGGGTATCGAGAATGCCATCGACACTGGCATCACGAGACTTTGTTTTTCCTTTACTATACGAAATTCCATAAGACTGGTGAATTCGAATAGGATCCTATTCGAGTTTAATGGAACGGAACATCTATCTGCAGCGCGCCACTGTATTCGGCGTCGTAAAAAGATTTATTTCGCTTTAACGGTAGCATCGGGCACGTTGCTTCTGTACGAACGAAATTTAAAATTCCCCGTAATCCACCGGGAAATTCAGTGCTATCCCGTTGGGCGTGTTCATCCGTAGTAGACACCCTGCTACCTAGGAGCGAAACAGCAAGAGAAAGATGTTTTAAAATGCATTTCACGCTAAGAAAAAACGTATGACACATCGACGACTTTCATGAATAACATACTACGGATTTCTCTTTAGAAAAATTCTTTAAAAATTCAAAACCTCACAAAGTCAAGCAGTGCAATTTTATTGATAATCAGAAATTATTGGTAGTAAACCTTTCTTTCATCATAAAGGATACATTTTTTACAGATAATTTTAAAAGTAAAGTTTTCTTTTCTCAAGTCGTTAATCAATTTACTAGTTGAGGAAAGTGTAAGTAGAAAGTTAATAACATCGCTAAGTCAGCAGATTGATGCTTGAAAATCTTAAAGATGCTAAGCTTAATTCCAACGATGTTTGAAGATTAATATCTTGCAACAGTAGTTTATGTAACCACCCAGGTAAGCATGAAAAAATGAACCCTTCAGGCGAATGTTGCAGCAATCTACTTAGTGTGAAGTAGGCAAGAGTAATCTAACTTTAATTAGAGGCCCTGCTTAAGCTGGATAAAAGTTTCATTTTAGCGAGGATTAAACGTAGCAAGCATTTCCCTTTTCAATTTTTTTTTCTCAGTCTCCAAAGGCTTGAAGTTAGGCTTGATCATCGAGTTCTCTCTTTGTGCTCTATTTTAGTTACAGCTGGCAGATGGCGACATGTCCTCTATAGTGGTAGGCACTTATTTTAGCTGGAACTTAACGGGGATTAATGCGTCTCTTATGGGAACCTACTATCCTCTACATTCCCTTATGTCCTCTTCCGGGACTCGCTCTTGCCGCTTTTGCAACGTTTCCCGGCATTGTACACGCGACGACGTAAATTTTCGGAACTTTGTCTCAGTTGAGATTTACTGGACCATCGGGATACGCGTCCGGCATTGTGGTCTGCGTAAATGTAAGCGTCGAATGTGCACAAGTATGTAAGTACGTACTTGGTTAATGCACTCAACTATTTTCCTGGTTTAAGTTTCCTAAAGTTTCGAGAGGGTTTCTTGAAGACGAAACTGATGCGAGTTTCATTTCGAGTATCAGGGGCGTTGTCCCTCTCTTTGTCGGGATCTCGAGTTTGGGAACTTTGTTTCGAGATTAGACCAGACTTCGGTTTACTGTTCTTCAGTTGGATCTCTTCTTGCAAAGGTTTCATCGCCTTTGCTTTTGTGATGCTAAACAATTCGGGATAGTTGATAATTAATTTTCATCAATAATTAGTTGAATTGAATTGAACATTTTTTCACGTTAACATCTGGATTGATTCCGTCTTGAAGTGATATAGACTGAAATTGAAAAAAATGAATTCTGAACTAAAAAGTTTTCAATAAAAAGGAACCTATAAAATATTCCGACTTGGAAAACAACCGAATAATTTTCACTTCCGAACATTATGGAAGGAAAAAAGCGAATTTCCCATAAGCAGTTTGGTTCGAAGTACAATTTGGAATCTGCTCTTTAAGTTTAAAGCCAAAGTTCTTCGTGAAAAGTTATCTATTTGCTACTTTATCGACTTCTTGGAATTACGGCAGCAATAAAATTTCTCGTAATGAAAGAGGATTTCGTCCGGATAGAGCGGTGATGTTTCTAGCTTATATCATATTACTATGTCGAAGGGAAAGAATTAATAATAGTAATTTTTAGCACCAAATTATAAATTAAACATTATACTGTAATTAATTTTATCTTGAATTTACGAAAATGATTTAACAATTTCTATTTTTTTGTTTCAGGTGAGTGAGTTTTTCATTATAGAAGCTTTCTTGCTTTGCTAACAATTTCCGCTGCTTGTGGTAAGTTTGTAGAAAGTTTTGTTTTCCTCTTTGGTCAAAGTACCTACTTTTTAAAATGTAGGTTAATCTTGAAGAAAGATTCAACACAAAATGGAATCTGAAAATCAATGCAATAACGAGAGAAGCAAAAATGAATTTTTTGGAAATTCCATTACAACACAGAAAAAACTGGAGTTTCTATTAGAACCAATTTTTGGTTCCAAGGGAGCTGCAACAAAAAGGAACCCTCATAGATGGCGCCATGTTCTATGTGATTTCCCTGTATAAAATTAGAACTGCAACAAAAAAGAACCTCCAATTTTTACTGTGAAATTCTAGAAATACATTCTGTTTTGAAAATTGTCAGAGACTTGAATATGTTAAATTGAAAATTTTCACAACTGCGTTACACTTCAATTTGCAGTATATGTAGACGAAAATAGCTTTTGGTGTCGATTTCAAGCAAAATTGGCACCGTAAACCGTTTAAGAACTAGTCGTTAAAGGCAGCACTGTCAGCGGTTGGGGTAACACTTAGGATATAGTCAGTAGTGTCCTGCTCTATAACATCAGATGTGGCACCTCTGTTCTGCAGAGTTTGAATTTGCATGCTTCGCTAAGCCAGCGAAAGGCGCAGGTGCTCTAGACACGAACAATGGTGCTTGCCGAGAGTTCTTGACGGTTTAAAAAGTAATCTCAGTAACGAGCAACGTGCTCGTTTTCGAAAATGCGAGTCGAGCCTCCGGAATGGTGCTCTTTTACTGCGAATACCTTTCGTGAGCATCAAGTCGATATCGTTCTATCTATACGAATCCACTTGTAATAAGAAGTACGTAGTCTCAGACTGCAGTAATGACGAGGTAGAAAATAATTTTAGAGATAAAAATTTTTGTCGAAAAATAACAAGGGAATTTTGATTACAAAAATAATTATGAGATTTACTGGATTGTTCTTTCTATAGAACGAATTCGCCTCTTCAATTATGTTAAATATAATTATTCGTCTCCTATTTTGAAGTCATTACATTGAGATACTTCGTGAACAATAATTTATTTTTCTTTCACAAAGGAAACTAGATAATTTTTTAGATATTCTCACACAGTAAAAACTAGTCATTCCTTTCAATCTGGGATCCTTTTTTGGACTTTCTTCTAAGTCATAGAAGAAAGTCCAAAAATCAAAATCTGATCAACTTCAAATTGAAAGATGATACTGGAAAAGAATGCAAATAGGTTTTCGATTCTTTTTCCATTCACAAATCGTTTCTATTTTGAGCCACAAATCGTACTTCTTTTATTCAGTATTCACAGACGAAACTGAAGTGATATGATTTAATCGTGTGGGCTGTTTTATTACCGAATTTAGTTCTAAAAGGATTTCTTTTCTTGATTTTTTGATTTTACTTTGTGGAGAATTCCCTAAATTGAATGTTTTTCTTAAGTGATACAGCTTGTAAATTAACAAATTTTTTATGCAGAAACTTATTCCAGTATTTGTCTAGAATTTTTATTATCAATTTATTTGAAGGTTGAAGATATGAAAATTTTTTCTCTTCAGTTTCGATTAATCAACTTCTTGAATGTTTACACACTTTTTTTCACAATAAATTTCAAGACCTGAAGAATCAGAATCCATTTTTTTGTCATTAAAATTTTAATACTAAATTGACAAGATGCAGAAATAATGCGTCTGACTAAAGTTGACTTATACTACTGGAGGGCGTGTGCAGTAGAATATACTTCGTGTTGTCAGACACAGTATAGAGATTACAACAGAAGTAGCCTTTTTCTTACTATAACTAAGTACTATTAAATTATTTCCGTTATTTTACAGTTAAACCGAGTTCCTTTCATTAAAAAAAGTTGAACTCGATTTTTGTAAAATGGCTGGTCGGAATATACATAACCAAAAATTTACTGAACATTAAATTTATACGGTCTTGGGCATTTACACAAAAGATGTGTTGGCTGTTACGTGTATTACGGTGAATTCCAGTGATTATAAAGTTATTATATAATTCTTTTTTTCCCCCAGAAATGCTCTTGAGAGGCATTCAGATATTACATCAAGCTCATTGGAAGAACTTTCCCTACTACATTGTTACGTAAAATTTTTTAATTTGTGAAACGTGCAGCGGATGATTTTATAATGCAACAATTAAGAAAAACAATATGGACTATTTCAAAACTGCAAGCGTTCAAGATTTAATAATTTCAATGTAAAACGATGATAATTGCTAAATTTCAAAATGGAGAAGTATTTAAAATTAATTACTTTTAAAACGGAAGATAAAAAAAAAGTGAAGAGTTTTTATATTTAGACCGTTTAAACTTTAAAAATTGTACTATATTAGCATTCTAAACTGCAAGTTTTTTAGTTTGATGTAAGGTTAATAAATTTCAAACTCCGAGATTATTTGAAGACTAAATAATTTTCATTTTTAAATGCTTAGAATTGCACAAAATATAAATTAGAAACCTTCTATATTTTATAATATTTAAGATTCAATGGTTTCAGATTATTTAAAGTTTTGAGATTAAGGTTTAATTATTTAATACAATATTTTAATAAAACCTGAATAATTAAAAATTTGAAAATGTTCCTAATGAACATTTCAATATCAAAACTTTCAAAATTAAACAATTGAAAATTTGAAGTGCTTAAAATTTAAAGAGTTTCAAATCAAAGTCCTTCAATCGTATAATATTTTAATTCGATCTTTTTCTACTGAAGATTTAACAAATTCATTGTCATCTCCGGGTTTTTCTGGTCTCAATGAACTTACTAAATAAAAACAATTGTGCTATTTTATATGAAAAAGATAGTTACTGTGCACAGAAAAAAGCTGGTCTTACTTTTGCTGCGTCTCATATTTCTTGGGTCTGATTTTGAGTCTTCAGAATTTAAAAATTCTTAAATTAAGACTAAAAGGTCTAACTTTGAGTATTTTGTTTTCCTGGCAAATTTTTGTAACCTTACAGTTCGTAACCCCACTTTAATTCCATTCTATAATTAATTTTTTCTTTTGTACAAAAATGTTAATAATCATCGTGATTTTTATAATTAAAAGGGTCCATTAATGACTTCTACGCGTTTAATGGTTTACTTAATACTGCCATGCTCTGTTTTGGACTGAAATCGTCAAAGTTTAAAAAAATTAATAACATTTTTCAAAATCAAATTTCGTGACCCTAGAATCTCATTAGCCAACTGCAACTTAATCGTAATTTTCTTTATTCAAACTTCAAATATCACGATTGTATTTGCTATTTTTCAAATAAGTGTCTCTACTAAAATAGGCTTGGGACCAACACGAAATTTCATGGGCGAATAAACCAAATAGTGAATCTCATGTTCTGAAAATTTTGAATTCTTTTAGTTTTTCTCCGTAGAAGATATTCATCTCTGAAAATTGGTAAAATCTCCAAAATTTCTCGATTTCAATGTAAAATTTTTTATACTTAGTTGCTGAAAACTGGAAATAGGAGATGTCTATTCGGAAAAGTCAATAAATTAATAAAAATACATCTTATTATGTAAGTCTCGAACCAAGCGAGAAGTAAGTTTTAATTTCAGACTTTTTTACAAGTTCTTAAATTAAAATCTTTTTGACTAAAAAATTCTGCGTCTCAAAATTTTGTCAATTTTGGACTCAAAATAAGCCCAGCTTTTTTTCGGTGTCAAAAAATTAATGATTTTTCAAACATAATTTTTATATCATTGGTATACCATTTTTATAATCATGGGTGGATTGAGAGCTGAATAAAATTTAATGTAAAATTTCTGATAAAAGTATTGCTTGTTTTTGCCTTACGCGGAAACGTAAGGGTTGCAATTAATATAATTTATTCACCTATTTTCTCCCTATTTTTGTGAAAAAATTACCCGATTTCACCTTTTTTGAGAGCATTTTGCACTGTGAAGTCTGAAATTAACAAAATATCACAGAAAAAAGCTGGACTTACTTTTGTTGCGTCTCAAATTTTTAAAGTCTCAATTCAAGCGTTGCCTAGGTAACTTGATGTAATTTTCTTTCGTTTAAAGATTCAAATTAAGACCTTTTGGACTAAAAAATGCTACGTCTGTTTTATTGTCATTTTGTCAATTTTTTTTGTCTGTTTTATTGTCATATTGTCAATTTCGGATTCAAAATAAGTCCAGCTTTTTTTCTGTGTACCTACTTGAATTAATATATGTATAATAAATTAAGTGCTGCTTAAATTGTAGTCGTGAATGCTAGTTATTTATGTACACGGTTGCATATAAAAATGTCACCTTTACTTAAAAGGTCGTAAAGAGACGAGTGTTTGGACGATTTAAGAAGCGAGCGTACAATACAGTTTGCGGGAGTTTTGTTTCGCAACGTCGACCTCGGTGGTATCTCGAGGTTCAACTTGAAATTTATTCTCCGCGGAATGCGTCTTTGTCCTCCGGGCAAAGCGGTATACGCCCACTCGCTAGTTCCAGACGGATCTTCACCACGTCCGCCTCTTTTTTTGGCCATAAGACGTAACTATCTCGCGATGCCCAACCGGGAAGCTTTGCAATCAGAATGGAACTTCTGTTCTATTTCCTTGGCGTACTTTGGCCTTTCTTCTGTTTTTACCTTACGTCTATTCATATCTTTTTCTTTTTCTGCACTGTCCGCTCGCGATATCCAACGTCAAGGCAGAAAGAGCGGAAGAAGTAGCAGGGATGCAAGAAGCAGTGTTACTTCTGGAGGCGAGGAGAAAGAATAGCAGGCGGAAAGATGCGTTTATCTCTGATGAATTTATGCCTCTTTTTATAAGAACACAGCCGAGTTTTCGTGTGAAGCCTGTATCTCTTGCTAAGAAGTGACGAGTGTTATTTGAGCTTCGCAATTCTTCTCAGCGCATAGTCCTTGTTTATTCGCACTCCGTGAGTCGGATTAAGATTTCTAGATAAAGGGACGCGAAAGCTTCGCTGCTAACGTAATCCGCTCTACGTCCATCCGAGCGATGAATGAATTCATCACGGGATCGGGATGTATGATGCTAAATACCATTTGTCCGCATTAAGGATATTCCATGCTTTCAGAGACTGGAATTTATTTTACTGTAACATTGGTATGCATTCTTGAAAGTAGGTCCATTAGCAGTTGTTAATAATACGAGTAAATACTTATTATTCATTTTATAAAGTAACAAGCTTTCTCTTTGCTTTTTTTATACTTCCAGAGTAACTGTAAAATTGCATTTTCGCAAAACATTATGTTGGACGTTTTTTTTTGGCAAGGAAGTCAGGGAAATGGATTGGTTTTAAAGATAGAACGAAAACAAGTTTTGGGTGTAATTTTTTGACTAATTCGCAGTGAATGCCTTTGTTGTCTATGAATTAGTCAAATATTAATGATTAAAGATCTACTTGTTGAGATTCAGATTGGTAGAAATATTTAATTCTATAAGGATTGGTTTGCAAACAAGTCAGGTTTTTATGCAAATCAGATTTCGGAAGTTGTCGTTTCGCATGAGACGGTCGGTTGTCACGCTTTTCAAGATATATCAAAGAAAATTGCATTTCCAAATGCACTCGTTCGAGAGTGCCGTCCTATCTCCATTTCCCTTCTCGTTCGTTCTTTTCATCCAGTTTCTTTACTCTACATCGTGATCGTCAATTGGTCTTCGGGGATTGGGATCGAGTATTTCGCGTCTTAAGAGCCTGAAAAGCCGGTAAACTTTCGAAGATACAAATGCTCGAGTCTGTCCAAATCGAGGATATCGCAACCCCTCGTAATAAATAGGAGGGAGGTAGACAGAACTCAATGAACCAATGCAACGTCAGCATTGCAAAGACTCTCTACGCCCTCACTGATGATTACCGTGCAATAGTCACGTACTATCGTGAGGTCTGCCCTCGATAGATTGAGCCTTTTCACTGATCCTTATTTTAATAAACCTAAGTTGGACCCCAGTAACGACGTGACGTGAAATTCACCTCGAATGGAAAATTTAAACGTCAGCGAAAATTGTACTCTCATTCCAAAAGCCGTGAAGGCTAGAAAAATAATAAATCAAATTATTGAGTCCGGAGTCTAGTTTTTCTTCTTTTGAAGGTGTATGATAATTTTTACCAAAATTCACTCTAGAGAATTCTGTCAAATTTAGCAGTGATATTATTTTCCACGTGGTCATGTATTTCGGAGCATCTGGAAAATATATTAAACCATCACCGTAGAGTGCATCGAATGCTTTCATTCCCAATGCTATTTGTATTTAGTCCCTTTGGTCCGGTGGGTGACTTTGATTTAGTACTTCTCTTTATCTTAATACGCTACGTGGATCGTCGATCGTTACTCTCGTCTCGTCGAACGAATAGCTTTCTACTCTGGGCTTATGGTGCTTCACAAGTCCTAGCGATCAATTTCTTTCGAATAAGGTTGATTGCCATTCTCACACTAAATTTCACTTGAATTTAAAAGACAATGTTTCTTCATTGAAGAAGAAAATAGTTCCTAGTTATGGTGAAACATTTTTTTAAACATCTGTTTATATTGTTCAACATGTAAACTAAAACATTATAAACTACATATTCCAGAATCTTGTAAAATCCTTTAAAATATTCTGTTCTCTTCCATATCTTTCTAGAATCTTCTAAAGATTTCCAGATTACTCCAGAATCTTTTAAAATTCTCAAAAATCTATAAAAGATTCCCGAAATTTTCTCAAATCTTTCAAAATCTTCAAAATTTATCTGAATTTTCTAAAAATATTCGAGACTGTTCCAGAATCTTCTGTAATGTTTGGGATTCTTCCATAGTCTTTTGTAGCTTTTTGGCTTCCCCTATAATAATCTTTTAAAATCTTGAAGAATATCCTAAAATTTTTCAATAAGCTACAGAATATGCTAAAGGGTTCCAGAACCCTCGTGACTCCTCAAGAATATTCTGAACTTTAGAATTTCCAGAATTCTGCAGAATCATTTAGAACCCTCTAAAATCTATAAAAGACTCCCACAATCTTGAAGAATCCTTCTAGAATTCTGGACTGTTTACAGAATCTTTCTAAAATTCTACAGAATTTTTGAATATCTAGAGAAAAAAAATGTGGGACTAGATTTGAAAAGTTTATGGCAGAATTCAAAAGATTTTGGAGGATTCTAAAAAATTCTGAAACAGGGTAGAGTATTTTTGAAAATTATAATAAATTTTGGGGTGTATTTGAAAATTTTAGAAGATTTTAAAAGACTAAGAAATTCTGGATATCTCTGTAAAAGCTCAAAAGATCCTGGAAAATTTTTGAGGATTTTTTGTAAGATTCTGGAGAATTGCAGTAGACTTATTGCCCCAGGTGGCAAAATTCTATAAAATTTATGTAGAATGCATTCTATAGAATCCTCACGAGAATTCGACAATAAAGAAATTCTATTATATAAAATTCTATAGAAATGGGACCAGCAATCTTGTAGAATACTTGTGAAGTCTCTATAGAAATTTGAGTAGAATTCTTGCAAGGCTTCTATAGAATGTATTCTACATAAGGGGCATTATTTCTCAACTGCCCCAACCCCAAAAATGGATCGGGCTTAAACTTGGGTAAATTGCAGTCATATTGTATGGTAGTTTATAGGAAAAAAAGTTTGTCGTTAGGACATAAACTTTATTTACCGATAGGGAGGGGGTGTAAACAAACTATTTACCGATAGGGAGGGGGTGTAATTTTTGAGTTCTGTATGGGTACCATCTATTTTGATGATTTATACCTCTGTTATTATGAATAAAATCAATTTTTTGTCTCTACAATTTCAATAGGGTTTTTCACGCCCTTTCCATTGATCGTACGTATTTTTTGGAAAAATAAGTATTTGACCTTCAAAAATCAAAAATAAATTTGACTTTTTTCGCATTTAGGATATTTTTTTCTTTTTATCAAGAAAGAAAGCTTAGGTTGTTGCCCTTAAACACCTATAGGTTTAAAAATGGACAAATTGTTATTTATTTTGAAAGTAAGCGTTATGTAAGTTTTTTTAGGTTATCATTTTTTTCAATGATTTATGACTCATTTAAAATCAATAAAAAGGAATGTTTTCAGTACAGCTGTGGCCGGGTTTTTCACGCCCTTTCTACTGATCATAAGCATTTGTTGAACAAATAAATTTTTGACCTACAAAAATGAAGGTCGAAGCGTTTGCTGAAGAAATAATTGTTTTAACCTTCATTTTTAAAGGTCAAACATTTATTTTTTCGTAAAATGCTTATGATCAAAAGAAAGGGCATGAAAAACCCTACCGAAACGGTAGGGTTCCCTTCTAACCTACTGCAGAACATTTGTTTTTATTGATTTTAAATGAGTCATAAATCATTGAAAAAAAATGATAACCAAAAAAGTTTACAAAACGCCTTTTTCCAAAATAAATAACAATTTGTCCATTTTTAAACCTATAGGTGTTTAGAGACGACAGGCTAAGCTTTCTTTCTAGATAAAAAGAAAAGAAAAAAATACCCTAAATTCAAAAAAAAGTCAAATTTATTTTTAAATTTGATTTTTTAAGGTCAAATACTTATTTTTCAAAAAAATGCACACGATCAATGGAAAGGGCGTAAAAAACTCTATCGAAATTGTAGAGGCAAAAAGTTGATTTTATTGATATTAACAGAGGTGTAAATCATCAAAATAGATGATACCCGTACAGAACTAAAAAATTACACCCCCCCCCCCTCTAACATTAATATGTGTCCCAGTGACAAAATTTTTTTTCAGTAACTATCAACTAATAGGATTGCACTTTACCCAAGTTTAAGTCCGATCGAGTCCGCTTGATTTTTGAGTTGCGGCAGTTGAGAAATAATGTTCCATAAATTCTGTAACATTTTTACACCTGTGTCGCAAATTTGATTTGTTGAAAATTTAAAAATTCGTCAATTTCATAATTGATAATTCGGAAATCATACCGAAAATTTGTTTGGCTTTTGTCACTTTTAGCTACTTTTTTTTGTAAAAAATGGTTTTTTCTCCCTTTTTTCAATTTCGAATGTTGTTGGCGGGCATGTTTGATGAATAAAATCATTAAAATAACTAAGAAAAGTAGTAAAAATTAAAATAGTTATTGCAACTACTCTTCTTAGTTCCCTAAGGCCGGATATGTATTTTTTTTTTTGTTATCCTAATTGGTAGAATTAGTCAACCTAACTAAGATTGTAGTTACCATAACTAAGAACTCTAATCAGATCAACTATTTTCTGTTCAAAACACTTCAAACAATGGAATGAACATTCTATTAATTAAAACATTCAAGTAAAAATCTTCCTTATAATAATCAAAGTGTTTTGATTATTATAAGCAAATTATTATAGGCAAAAGTCAAACTTTTGCGTATTCTAAAATCTACTACTGCAATTTCCAGAAGAAAGTTGATTCACAGTCATTCACAGTCATCAAATTTTGAAATCCATTACATCTTATTGTATATTAAATCAGAAGCTCAAAATATTCTATTCATATACATTTTTTTAACTACTGTCACAATAATAATGATAAGTAGTTTTTTTGTAATAGAAATGAATATTTTTGAACTCTATTTTAAATTTTAATACAAAGTGGTTTTTATTTATCATGTTAATTGACTCCATTTGAGATTTCCTTGTTGAAAATAATTCAGATACCTTTAGTAATTTATCCATTGTAAGCTTTCGCCCTGATTTGTCGTTTTCTTGTCTGATTCGTTCACTCGTTCTTTACACTCTCGTTTCACATCAGTGATCGTAAAGTAAATAGAGGCTGATGTAAGATCGCTGGACCGTAATTTGCAGGGTGCAGTCCATTCGTTTCTCGAGTGGAAGAAGGTGCCAAGATACGAAGGTAGTATTAGAGCTTCTAGGTTAGCATGAGGTAGAGGGTCTCCAAGGGCCGTCACGTGGAGCTTTAATCCCAGGTAATAAACTGCTCCGTCACTCGTCTGACTTCTAAGGCAACTCACTCGCTATCTGACATTTCCCGTTTCATTGACCGGATCTCTACAAGATTTTCTCTGTTGACAATGCATCTTGTGTCTGCTCCTTGCTTACTTTGTCCACTGTAAATGACAAAGTGGATTACATATATTTTATGTCAACTTTGACTTATATTAAATTAACAAGGTTTCTCTCAACTAGATAAAAATGTTTATTTCAATAAACTTTTTTGACAAAAGGAATTTTTCAATGATACAAAAACCTTCATAGATTATACAATTATAGTTTTAGAACATTTTTTTATAATTCTTTTGTGCTCCGCTTTTTACACAAAAAAGTCAATAGACAATAGACAGTAGACATATTTACAATCCAAACATTTTAAACAAAAATAGTGAAAAATCCCAGGTGGAATTTATATAGAATTTATGTAGAATGCATTATATATAGAATACTCACAAGGATTCTATTCAAATTTCTACAGAGAATTTCTGTATTGATGAATTATTTTGAGGATTCTATAGTTTCAGTAGAATTCTTGCGAGGATTCTATAGAATGCATTCTACATAAATTCTATAAAATTTTTCCACCGGGAATTTTATAACATTTTTTATAAGACACTTGAAGGGTGGCAGTACAAACATATAAACTACAAATCACAAACTACAGATTACCAAAATTTTGGTTGCAAATGGGTTTTTTGTATAAAAAGTTTTTTAAAAATCAAATAAACGTTCTGTTAAAAGTATTTCTTTGAAATCTCATTTACAACCCTTTAGAGTCCACTTTGCCATAAGGTTACCGACAGTTTAAAAAAAATAATTTTCACAAATGAAATCAAAAAATTCTGAAAAAATTTCCAAACATAAGTGTATCTCACAGAAATTTTTCCAGGCAGAAATTAATTTTAAAAATTTTTTGTTTAGTTGCAAAAATTGAAAAATTGATTTCTCAAAATGCCATTTTCTAAAGAAATTTATATTATCTAAACTTGATATTAATTACAGGAGTTGATTTCTTGAAATTATCAAAGTTTATTGATAAAAAAATATAATTTTATTTTTTAATAAATAAATTTTTAATAATAATAAAGAAATATAATTTTATTTTTTTATCAGACCTTCAGCGAAAAATTGTTTGTCTCAGTGCAATATCATACTAATTCTTGATTTTCTCGGAACAGAATAATTTTTTTTATCAACCTTTTTTTATTCTCATTCAGCATCCCTATATTTTGAGAGCAAGTTTTTATTGTTGTAAAATGTTGAAAATTGGATTTTTAATCGCTATCCAAAGCCGATTTTGAAAACCTATGTATTTGTAACCCCGAAGTTTTCGGTCAATTTACTCGGAATCGGCTAACTTCTTTACACCAAACTTTATTTACCCGTATTCAGCAACTTAATATCTTAGAAGCAAGTTTTTATTTTTTTTTTAAACTGAAAATTACATTTTTTATTGCAATCTGCAGTCGAATCTTCTCCAATTTTTAGTTAGTGTCACTTCGAGATTGTTCACTTCCACATCTATTTCCTCGAAATTGGATAACTTTTTCAAGTAAAATTTTTTTGGCCTCAATTCAGCAACACTTCAACTCAGGAGTGAACTTTTGTTTTATCTTTAAATAGTGATTTCGATTTTACAAAATGTTTTTTCCCTCTCCTAAAACACTCAAATTTTGTTGGTTATCTAGTTTTGTACTGCCATCCTTCACTTTATTTTTTTACGCTAAAAAACGTAAGCAATAATTGTTCTGGCTAGGGTGAAGGCTTTTCAAAGAAATTCATCTCTTCAGAAGTTAAAATGGTAAAAATAAGAAAAAGAAAAAATGAAAGCCAAGCGTGAAAATGAATGGTAGAAATGAAATAAACTAAGATAACTTCTAAGAGTGAGTTTAGTGATTATTTGCGTTGTCCTAGATGTAACGGTGGTGGAGCTCAGACTATCGCGATTATTGCACCTTAATAAACCCCCTCTTCTGACTTTTGCTGCTCTTCCTTTTTCCGCCTTCGTTCCATCTTTCTGACTATCCAAAAGGGGACGTCTTTAATTCTCATGGAATGCTGCCATCGTTTTTCACTCCGGTCGACGTTTCTTAAGTCGGGCCAAGAAATGTATCTCGAGAAATAATGAAACCTTTATTTCATTTCTTTTCACTTGCTTCTATTTTATTTCGTCTCGTCTCCTTTCGCTCGGGGGGTTACATCAGCCTGGGCTTAATATACCTTCGGTATGGCAGCATACCGAAGACAAAACGCGCTATTCCATTAGAGGTACCGACCCTATTTTTCAGGGCCAACCTCTTAGAGGGTTTTCCTCCCGTGGGCTGTTAACGAGTTCTACTTTCGCATCCATTATTTTAGCATCACGTACGATTACTTGCTAAAGAGAATTTTCTATAGATCAAACTTGCAAAAAGTTTTAATAAGTAAAGAATTTTCGGTTTGAAACCTAAAATACTTTCATAAAATTTTTGATTTTGTACTAAAATTCATTCGCTCAGGAAAAAGCATGGATTCCACTGGATTTGTATTTTATACTGTACAATTGATAATAATTCGTATCATGTATGAATAACTGCTCTGGCGCTTTTTTATTTTGTAAAAAATTTTATATCGCTTAAAATTTTTTCGCGGTGTAGTATAGATAACACAACCATACAAAAAAATAAAAGTGGCATATGCCGTAAACTAAACCACCATACCTATATGTTTTTGGGGTCGCTGAATTCGAATCTGGTGTCAGATTTGCTCCATCACATTAGGTTTTTGAGATAATTAGCCTTTTTTGCCATTTTTTAAAAACAACATAGGGTGCGAATCTGACGTTCCAGAAACTTCTAGTACAGCTCAAATTAAAGATTGAACCTTGTATTTTAAGGTGATTATATTTAAAAAATTATTTATTATATCTTGAGCGGTGACAGGTTTTTGCTGCGCGCCCGCGCGCTCATCACTGTTTACCACCCGAGCGGCGTGGTGAGTCAGCGCGCGCGCAGCAGAAACCTACTATCTAAATCTGAATTAGTAGTTTTCTACTAATGAAATAGTGCCGAATCGTTTACCAATTGCTTTAGTAAGCATTTCTACTAATTTTTAGTAAAAAACTACTAATTAATGGTAGAAAACTACTAATTCACGTAGTAAGGGTTACTAGTTTATGTAGTAAGCTTTACTAAGTGAATTAGTAGTCTTCTACTATGAATTAGTAGTTTTCTACAATTAATTAGTAGAAATGCTTACTAAAGCAATTGGTAAACGATTCGGAACTATTTCATTAGTAGAAAACTACTAATTTAGATTAAGAGAGTATCACCGCTCAAGATAGGCGACAAAAATAATTTTTTCCATATAATCACCTCAAAACACAAGGTTCATTCTTTAATTTGAACCTTACTAGAAGTTTCTAGAACGTCAGATTCGCACCCTATGTTGTTTTCCAAACATGCCCTAAAAACATATAGGTATGGTGGTATAGTTCACGGTACATGCCAGTTTTATTTTTTGTGTGGCTGTGTAATCTTATGTTCAACATCACGTTTGCTTCTGATATGTTTCTTTATTTCGCAGAAGATTTTGTACATCAGAATTTTTAGCAAGTCAGACAAAATATTTTGAGAATTGTGGAATAGGACAGTCCTCAGCTATTGATCGCATCTAATTTTACTTTTAGCCTTCTACTTGTATATGCTATCACTGAAAAAAAAATTATAACTGGAAAAACCAATATGTAATCAACTGTTGTTTATATACGGGATTATATAATGTAATGTAATAGTACTACTAGTGTTATATAATTACTTTAACTAAATTTTTAATTGCTTACCTATCAGTAAAAAATTTTCCTTCCAAATGGAATATATTTCAAAGATGAAATATTCTTCTTCATCGTATGATATTTTAAGTTCCAGTTTATCATCGTACAGACATTAGTGCAGTAAAGTACGACATTGATGTTTGAAGAATCTTGAAATAGCATTACGCAAATTAGGAAAATATTACAAATATTTTTCAGGGATCTTTACGAAACTTGAAGCGTTTTTTAAAAATATATCGTTAGCCATATATTTATTTTTATATGGAAGTCGATAATTCATTTCAATTTCATCAATTGTCATTTTCAATTGAGGGCTCGGAAAGCAGAACCGACGGAGCGCTCGAGCAGTAGGCAGGAGTGGGGATGACGCGCAGAAAAAGCTACGAAAGTTTCGTCGCGTTTTCTGCGCGTCATC
>JBAGKK010422855.1:478-17929 GCA_037177015.1 Euceroptres primus
GTTTCAATTGGTTTGCCAGTGATATTCTAGAGCAGTACATTGACATTTTATGAAAAATGTGATTTTTATAAACAAATGGCATAAACAAATTTTATTAAAAATGTGATTGTTATAAACAAGCGAGATAAACAAATTCGCTGCTTGTGCATTTTTTAAAAGCTTGAAGTACTTTTTTTTTAAATTTGTTTCAATTGGTTTGCCAGTGATATTCTAGAGCAGTACATTGACATTTTATGAAAAATGTGATTTTTATAAACAAATAGCATAAACAAATTTTATTAAAAATGTGATTGTTATAAACAAGTGAGATAAACAAATTCGCTGCTTGTGCATTTTTTAAAAGCTTGAAGTACTTTTTTTAAAATTTGTTTCAATTGGTTTGCCAGTGATATTCTAGAGCAGTACATTGACATTTTATGAAAAATGTGATTATTATAAACATATGGTATAAACAAATTCGCTGCGAATTCGTTTATAGCAATAACGTTTGTAATGAAATGACGATATACTCTCTTGCAATAACTATGGCAAACCAATTAAAACATAAATTCAAATAAAGTATCTTGAACTTTAAAAAATTGCACAAAGAGCGATTCTATTTATGCCATTTGTTTATAACAATCACATTTTTTTATAAAATGTCAATGTGCTGCTCCGGAATATCATTGGCAAACTAATTGAAGCAAATTTCCAAAAAAAAGTACCTCGAACTTTCAAAAATTGCTTAAACTCTGCATTTCTTTATATTATTTGTTTATAACAATGATAAATATACTTTCATTTATTTTTATAATGCTTTCACATAACTTCAAATTGGATTACAGAGAAAAGTCCCTTTTTAAATATTTAAAATGATTAGAAAATCTCAGACTACTGTTTATAACAATACAATTGTTAATAACAGATTAATAATTTATTATAAATTCTCAATTAGTATTTTGCGATTCTGCATTTATCGATTACACTTTAATATCATTTAAAATGAACAATTTATGCATTGTTAATGCATCGGATACTTTAAAATTTTAATTTTTGCAAAGTTTATACTTAAATAAAAAAAATTTATCAACTTTTTTTAAAAATCGGTTCTCAAAAATCTCTTAAGAATTTATTTATTTAATTATTAATTAATTTATTGGATAAAAAAATGTTCAAAATAATATTCCGACTAATATTTTCAACCGATTTTAAAGTTTTTTTTTAAACGAAAGCAAATTCCGTTTAAAAAAAAACTTTAAAATCGGTTAAAAATATAAGTCGTGCCTCAAGTGCATCACATAAAAAAACTTGATTTTAAAAATCTTTTTTACCCGTATTTTTTGAAAAAAATTCATAATTTTTTTTTAACATTTTTGTATTGAAACCCATAACATATTTTTTCATCAAAATTTGTTCAGCCGTTCTCAAGACAAAAATTATTTTCGATTTTTCTTCTTATCCCTATGACTCCCATAAGAAATTTTTTCAGATATAATCTTTTGGGAAATTTAATGTCCCATCAATGGTAACTTTCTGTAAAAATCTCAACCAGATTCAGGCGAGGGTAGCTTATCCATGCTTATCCTGCTATGCCCTTTATACTAATAATTAATTGCATTTCACTATTTCTATGAAGTTTACACTTTTTCATTAAAGTTTTAGTAAAAAATTAGTCAAAATCTTTACTGATTTCATTCAGTGACTCATTTTTAGCTAATTCACCAGCTACTTTGACTAAATTTCAGTCAAATTCACTGAAATTCAATCAAAATTCACTGATGAATTAGCAAGAAATGGGCCAGTTAGAAACTTTAGTCTATTTCACTGAAATTAAGTCAAAATTCACTGATGAATTAGCTAAAAATGGGTCACTGAATGTAATCAGTGAAAATTATGACTGATTCAGATTTAGAGAGCAGATTTACTGAATATGCGTAATTTTTTGCATAGTGATTAATGACTATCGATAATGATTCATTATGTACATTCAGAAAAATATCTGGTTATTCTAACCAGAATTCTGGTTCTGTCCTCTACTGCGTCGGATAGCAAGAGTCCGAGGGCCAGTTGCGTTTTTTCTTCCAAGAGAAAACGTAAAGTTCGAATTGGTGCGAATTCGCAGCAGTGTGGGCCTTAAGAAATATTCAATTATTAAATTCATTACTATGCAATCTTGTTTTATTAAAGCAATCATCTTATCTTTAATTTCCATTAACTTTTATTTAATTCTGTTGAGGCATGAAGAAATAGAATACAAAAGTAAAAAAAAATTATTTTTTCAAAATCTGCATTTTAAAAATTAAAGTTTACGAAAAATGGTTAAACTTTTCGAAATTTGAATATAACTAATCGATTTCGCATAAAATTTTATATGAGGAAGCATATCTACTTTTTAAATTATCCACTTATCTCCTGTTTTCAAGGAGAGTTCGAGTTTCGAAAGCGGAAAATCCTGATTGGCACTAGTGTGCCTGTAGAGTGGGCGTGAAAGAAGTGTACCTTCTACGGGTTAAAATTCCTATCCGGTTAATTTAATGAGCATTCTGGTTATTCTAAACAGATTTTCTAGTTATTTTTGCAAATTACTAAAGTTCTGGTAATTTCAAACAGAATTGTGGTTAAAACAACCGGAAAAGAATTTTAAATAGATCCTAACCGGATTTCTGATTAGAATAACCACACATTTTTCTATGTGTATAAATTATGGATAATTTTGCGTGTTAAATTTTGAATAAAAAATTCCAACTTTGTTTGCTGAAACTTCCATAATATTACTCTCTAAATCTAAATCAGTCAAAATTTTCACTGATTTCAGTCAGTGACCCATTTCTAGTTAATTCATCAGTGAATTTTGACTGAATTTCAGTGAAATTATCTGAGTATTTCAGTGAAATACTGAATTTCAGTGAAATTGTCTGAGTATTTCAGTGAAATACTGAATTTCAGTGAAATTGTCTGAGTATTTTAGTGAAATTGTCTGAAATCCAGTGAATTTTGACTGAATTTCAGTGAACTTGACTAAAATTTAGTCAAAATTGACTTTCAGTGTTCTTGACTGAAATTCAGTCAAAATTCATTCAAAAGTTCAGTGAAATTGACTGAAATTCAGTCAAAATTCACTGATGAATTAGCTAGAAATGGGTCACTGAATGAAATCAGTGAAAATTTTGACCGATTCAGATTTAGAGAGTAAGCTTACGACAAAATGTAATAAATTACTTTTGCAAAAAAACACAGCAGAAAATTATTTCCAAGAATTAGGTTCAATTACTGTACCACGGATTCTGATATTGTTATCTATAATATTTCACCGATTTCTCGGAAAAATCTTGTTAATGACTTATCGCACATGAGGTCAATGAATTCATGAACCTTTTTTTTATTTAAATCCACGCCCTATCTTGTTTCTGCGTGGGTGATTCCAGATATTTGAGTCTTAAGTGCAGATGAAAATAACAATCCACATTTAGTTGTTTTTTTCTTAGAATCTCTGTATTGATAAAAGGCTCCAAAGTATAAGCGCGTAAGTCTCCTTTTTTTCCAAAATACGTTTTTTGACTGAAAAAAATTATTCATAATTTATGTTCAATCAAGTTCATGTATGCCTTATGTCTAGTTTCTATTTTTGTCCCACTCCATCTCACTGACTTTAAATAAGACGATGTGAAAAGCAACTAAAGATACGGCATACATGCACCTGGCCGTACAATGAATTATCGATAGTCACTAAACAAAAAATTATGCACACACAGTGAATCTGAAGGTATCCAAAAGTTTCAAATAAAAACAACTAGTTTTCAAAATTCGGATACCTTTAGATTTACTGTGTTGGGTTTGTGCGCAACTCACACAAGTAAACAAGCAAAGCATGTATTCAGTGTACGTATACAGCAAAAAGGTAACCAAAAATACCAAAACGCGCCACTCGTTGCGCTAATAGTTTGCATGTTCAGTGTCAAAAACACATAAAATAGAGTTGTGTGAATTGCGCACAAAGCCAATATGCATAATTTTTTGCATAGTAACTATTGATAATTCATTACCCATGAATTATGTCTAATTTTTTCACCTGAAGTGCAAAATAAGAGTATGTTCAAATTTTCATTGCCTCTAGTTTCAAATTAAGTAAAAAAACCGACCTAAGGAAAACCTTTCTCTATTCATATTTTATTTTCCGATTCCACTGAAAAGTCAAGATACAAAATAAAATTTTTCACCCCCATTCTCACATAATCCCCGAGCCGTCTATTCCCCATGAATCGTCCAAATTTTCCAGAAAACGCGTGTAATCATAAAGAAGAGAGTAGGGGATGAAAGGGAGGGAAATATGGAAGGGGAGCTCGGTTTTGGATCTACGGAAGGGACAGAAATTGTATGACAGATCGGCACGAGCAAGACGTCGCGCCGAGCGTGTGCCACTCTGCCAACCTGGTGAAAAGGGCAAAAATTCAAACAGTGAGCGGCAAACGTGGTCCTTGTTTCCTTCCTTCTTTCATCCCTCTATTCTCGCATCTCCTTCCCTTCCCTCTCCCCCTTTCTATCTTTTATTCTTTTTTTTCTTCTTTTTTTCCTTATCCCCCACTTGACACAAGTATACCTGTTCTCTCTCAAGGAGAGTGCGCACTGACCATTGTCCGCCAATCGGGGGACCTCCGGACTTGGCTAGTGACATCCACTAGACTAGATGTGATCCCCCAGCCGCCCCACCATACCTCTGCCACGTGCCGATAACGCCCTTCTTTCTACCGGCTTCGAGTTTTTCGAAAGACCTTTTTCTACTTCAGCACAGTGGACGAAGGGTCGTGCTGCTCGCCGGCAAACACTTAATCGATGTGTCGTGACGGTTTTGCCTTCTGTGTGACACTCCGGAAAACATGTGGCGGGAGAGTTTAAACAGTGCGACTAATTCTTGGAGAAAAGTAGATTTTTTACACAAAAACAGGCAAATCAGAGGGATTTATCGTCCGAGTGATAGTGATAATATGACGAATTTACAAGCCTGGAGATGATGCTAGTGATCGACGTCGATTTACTTGGCCTAGGGTAAGAAGTGATCAATTAATATCTGATTCCTGTGGTCAGTGGTCTTGTAAACAAAAAGTTTTTGGTCGAAAATTATTTTAAAAATCGAGTGAAAGCTGGTGAAAGAATTACTGTATTCTTTTCTTAGTTAATAGTGTGTTAATTGATGGTATTTTCAGAAAGATTTGCAATGGTCTGAAAGAAAAGTGTATTTTTGCATAATTAAAATCGTTGTTTATCATTTGTTGCGCGCTCAGGGTATTGTTTTGATCATGTCTCTACTTATTTTCGAATTCAAAAAAATTTAAGGTGACAGATACAATTTTAAACATAATACAAAATCTCAATTTAGTCAAGATTAAAGCAAAACATTATTTTTTAAAAGTTAAAGCAGCCGTGAACATATTTTGTATATTAATTGACATACTCTATAAATCTGAATTAGTGAAAAACTAATAGTGAAATAGAGAGAATTCTTCTAATCAAGACTATTAAGAAGTTTTCTAATTAAATTAGTAAGTATTTCTAGTAATAATTAGAAGAAAACTACTAATTTATTACTAATAGAAGAAAACTAAAATCAGCCAAATTCAATTAGCAACTGTTACTAAATAAATTAGTCACTGTTACTAAATAAATTAGTAACTGTTACTAAATAAATTAGCAACTGTTACTAAATAAATTAGTAACTGTTACTAAATAAATTAGTAACTGTTACTAAATAAATTAATAGAATTTGTCTAAAAATTAGAAGTTTTCCACTAATTATTAGTAGAAATGCTGATTAATTTAATTGGTGGAAAACTTTTCGTTATTTTACTAGTAGCTTTTGAGTAATTCAGATTTAAATAGTAAAAACAAATCATTTTTAGTGCTGTAATGAAAAATCTTAAAAGTACCTATTTTAATGAAATGGATATAAACTTTGATGTTCAAAAATTTGAAAGTTTCTTTGCAAACTTGAACCAAAAAATTTCATTTATCTCACAGTAAATTCCAAACATTATAACGTTGCAGATAAATTTTTTAAATAATCAGCAGCAATTGAAAATACATGGGAAAAATATTTATTTTTCTTTTGGATAAAACTGTTGCAGCTTAAATTGATACATTTTAGGATCATTTTGATACCTCCCGATTTACTGCGGCTATACATTAGTCAAGATAGGTTTTTAAACAAATGCAGGGTGCCTATGTAGAAAATAAGTACCAAAATTTTCATAAAACTTTTTATTAACTGGATTTAATCGCTGGACCATAATTCATGTTCCTGTAAAAGAATAGAACGTGGGTGGAATGAAAAAAATTAACGTGCAATAACGCGTACAATATTGTAAAATCAAAGAATAAAAACTCCTTATCTTGCATTATTTTACATCTAGGTTTTTTGTTTTATATGATTCCAAAGTTTAAACTTCTACAAAAATGTATCGTTATAAAAAATTTATTAATGCTGTTAAAACTCGAAAAAGATAAAAAAGTACTCTAAATCTGAATTAGTCAAAACCTTCTAGTGAAATATCGAGAAGTCTTCAACCAATTAAATCAGTATAAGTATTTCTATTAATAATGAGTAGAAAACTACTAATTTTTCAGTCAAAAGTTACTAATTCAATTAGTAACTGTTACTAAATAAATTAGTAGAATTTGTCTAAAAATTAGAAGTTTTCTACTAATTATTAGTAGAATACTTATTCATTTAATTGGTGGAAAACTTTTCGCTATTTTACTAGTGGTTTTTGAATAATTCAGATTTAAATACATAGTAAAAACAAATCATTTTTAGTTTTTTCATGAAAAACCTTAAAAGTACCTATTTTAATGAAATGGATATAAATTTTGATGTTCAAAAATTTGAAAGTTTCTTTGCAAACTTGAACCAAAAAATTTCATTTATCTCACAGTAAATTCCAAACATTATAACGTTGCAGATAAATTTTTTAAATAATCAGCAGCAATTGAAAATACATGGGAAAAATATTTATTTTTATTTTGGATAAAACTGTTGCAGCATAAATTGATACATTTTAGGATCATTTTGATACCTCCCGATTTACTGCGGCTATACATTAGTCAAGAGAGATTTTTAAACAAATGCAGGGTGCCTATGTAGAAAATAAGTGCCAAAATTTTCATAAAACTTTTTATTAACTGGATTTAATCGCTGGACCATAATTCATGTTCCTGTAAAATAATAGAACGTTGGTGGATTAAAAAAAATTAACGTACAATAATGCGTACAATATTACGAAATCAAAGAATGAAAACTCCTTATCTTGCATTATTTTACATCTAGATTTTTTTATATGGTTCCAAAGTTTAAACTTCTGCAAAAATTTATCGTTATAAAAAAATTTATTAATGCTGTTAGAACTCGAACAAGATAAAAAAGTACTCTCTACATCTGTATTAGTCTATTAATAAATAGAAGACTATTAATTTTTCACTCAAAAGTTAATAATTCAATTAATAACTCAAATTAGTAAAATTTTAGTAGAAATTAGATGTTTTCTCCTAATTATTAGTAGAAATTCTTACCAATTTAATTGGTGGAAGACTTCTTACTATTTCACTACTAGTTTTTCACTAATTTAGAGAGTAAAAACAAATAATTTTTAATGTTGTCATAAAAACCTTAAAAGTGACGATTTTAATAAAATTAATCTAAATTTAGATGTTGAAAAATTTAAAAGTTTATTTGCAAACCTGAACCAAACAATTTAATTTACTAGAGAGATTTTCAAAGCTAACAAATGAAGGGTGTACACAAAAGTGCACACAAATATGTGCCAAGATTTCCATAAATCTTCCAATAAATTCCAATAAAACTTTTTATTAACCTGATTTAATCGCTGGACCATAATTCATGTTTTTGTAAAAGAATAGAACGTAGGTGAAATAAAAAAAATTTAACGTTCAAAAACTCGTTCAATATTACAAAATTAAAGAATAAAAATTCCTTATCTTGCATTATTTTATAGTTTATATTTTATATAGTTTGTACAACACGATTCTAAAGTTTAAACTTCTGCAAAAATTTATCGTATAAAAAAATTTATTAATGCTGCTAGAACTCGAACAAGATAAAAAAGTACTCTATAAATCTGAATTAGCCAAAAACTGCTAGTGAAATAGCGAGAAGTCATCCATTAATTTAATTAGTAGGCCGTTCTACTAACAATTAGTGAAAAACTATTAATTTGACAAAAAAAGTAGTTTTCTACTAATAATTAGTAGAAATGCTTACTAATTTAATTGATGGAAAACTTCTTTCTATTTTACTTGTAGTTTTTGACTAATTGAAATTTAGAGAATCTGAAAATAGAGAATTTAGAGAATTAGTGAATTTACATCTGAAAATACTACTAACTTATTTTGTGGACGAAAAATTAAATTTCAAGTCAGTACAATCTCTGATTATACTCATACAATAATTAATTATTATATTTTTACAAGCATGTTTGCATTATAAAACCAAAAAATGAGTTTAACAAATTGGATACAGTCAAAATACAGATGTTAATTAATAATAAAAATATATATTTTGTAACAATGATAAAATTTTAATATTCTAAATCTTAATTTGGAAAACTAATATTAATTCTATTAGAATTATTCTAATACACTTCTTATATTAGAAAAAGACTCCCTTTATTTCTAAAACAGTTGAAAGAAATAATTTATTGAGTAAGATCATACAACGAGTGAAAGATTAATGATAATAAAAGTCTGCCCAAAAAAAATTTATTGGAAACTAATAAAAATGCAATAAATCAAGTAACTAATAAAAATTCTATGGAATCCTTGACGAGCCGCTTATTTCTTCATCTTAAGAATAAGCTTCCTATCAGAAAATTCAAAAAATTACATTTTATAATAAAAGCGTTTCATATCTTCTAATTTAGATTGCTATTCACATTCTGATATGACAAACTTCTTTAAATAATCAAGTGTCCGATTTCAACAAGTACTGTGCTTTATCGCAAGAAAATAGTGAGATTGAAATATTAAACCTAACAGGAAACTTGTTTTCGACAATTTTTCACTTTTCGCTTATCAAATTTTAGATAATAAAGGTTAAAGTCCAAAAGCAAACAAAAAATATGTGCAGTGAAATACTAGATAAAAACTGTTTCGAAACTATAAATTCTTTCATCAACACATATTTTACAGACTCCAGGTCTAAGAGAGTAAGCTTAAAACCAAAATTAATTGAAATTGAAATTCTAATTGAAATTAGACCATTGAGATAATGCTTTTTTGTAATACTGAGAAATAATTATTTTTTTCTTACATTAATTCCGATTAATTTTTTTGGAAATTAACATTCTAAAAGTATATAAAAATTCTATATTTATCATGTACATTTATATTTATATTATATTTTAATACTTTATAGTTTACCTTTTACAATTATTTAAATTGAAATCTTATCAAATAAAAGGTCAAATACCATAGAGAATTCCGTACCTCTAGGAAAATTGAGATACAGACGAAAAGCAACCGGAAAGAAATTTGGAAAGACTCAGTAGGGAGCAGCGTGATTTATATCTCCCAAGTTTATCAGCGATCACTTGCTTAATTAAAACTTTTATAAGCTCCTACACTTGAAAAGATTAAAAGAAAGAATTTTCTTTTTTCTTAAATTTCTTAACATAGACTATTTATCTAAGATATCTATAAACTTTTATAACATTATATATACTTTTATATTCGCCTTTTGATAGTAAAGAAAAAATACAATTTTTTGTCATAATGAAATTGTTTAACATTAGCACACAAAAGAAAATGATTCGATGAAAGATCCCCCTTGAGATTTTTTTAGACTTCAAGACGAGTTCAATGACTTGCAGAAGAATAACTCATTTTGATTGAGCAATAATAAAATCTGTGGTTGAAAAACCAAGCAGCCAAGTCAGGAAACGTGCTCCATCATCAGACTTCTGTAGTACACCTGCCCACAAAATTAGCCAGGGGTTCCAAAACCAATCCCTCTGCTTCTACCTTCTTTTTTACTCTCCTAAAAGATAAATATTCTCCTCTCTCTCTTACCGTCTTAATCCCTCTCATCCATTATTTCCTTTACTTCTATTCAGAATCTTCATTTATATCTTATTTCCATTAAATTTCTTTCTCAAAACGAAAAAAGTATAAGTCTTTTTTACCTCAAATTTCTTGTTCAAAAAAATTAAGTTTTTTAAAGAATTATTGTTATAAAAAAGGGAGTATCTTTCTAAAGTGTAATTCTATTCAATTAAAACAAAATTTTTGTATTTTCTTGTATTTTTTTGTATTTAAAAAATGGTAAAAACTTCAATTCAGTTTTAAAGGCGTCAGCGACTTTGTAAATCGCTTTTAATGGCAGTATATTTATTATGAGATGAAAAATATTCCAGGAAGATTTTCTATAAATTTCGAAAACTCGTTTCCCCGATTTTCTTAAATTTGTTTCCCAAAAAGGAGGGTACGCGTCCACATGAGTCACCCTCACCAGCCCCCGATTCAGTCCGTATGCCTATCGAACCACATTCGAGGGTGTCTCTCCGAGTCTCATTCGCCAACTTTGGGTTTTCTTTTTCTCCCTTCGTACGAAATTCTCGTTAGGCGCGAACCCTCCACTTCGATTTTCATCGACTAAAATCATTATAACATTCTCAATTAATGCCGCCATGCGCATGAGTACCTACGTCTACCTCACCCCCTGAGTTTTCGAAATCCTCTTATAGACATGGCATCAACTAGATTCATTAATAAAGTATCAAATTCCTGATTGGGGGTGGCATGGTAGCCCCAAATTCAAGAGGGCTGTATCTTAAACATACTCTTCTTTCCACGTTAGAGCAATTTTTGATAGTCAGAAAATCAATATACACGAAGGGTCAGTTGAAACAATTATCAGAAAATTGATCCACGTTCCAAGAGCTGTGCAAAAGTTTCTCATATTTTATTTCAGAATAAAAAAGACTTTAAAAGTTGTTCAAGTAGTGCAAACATTAATTTTTAAATAGCATATTTTATTATTTGAAATAATATTATTGTAAAATGATGAGAATGTAAAAATCTTCATCTTCTGATTTCAGAAACTAGAGTCTAAGGAGGAACAGGGCCTTCCCTAGAAGGTAGGCGTTCGCCAAAAGGTGGAATCTCAAAAATGACGTCCTCAGTGGTCCAGGAAGTGCGACTGCCCGAACTAACTGAGTTGGACAGCGACGGGTCCAACAGTGAGGACCGAGATGCCAGAAAACGACTTCTTGGAGAAGTTGACTCTGCAGGTCCGAAAAAAAGGCGGAAACAAGCAACCCCCGTGAGATTTCCAACTTCCTTGATGCTGGGTGATCCTGCAGAATCTGAAGAGGAAGAAGATGCAGACCCGGAAGGTAAGCCGAATTCGCCATCAGCAGACTCTCTTCAAGGTCATCCAACAACGAAAGACGAGAATTTAAATATAGAATTCCGCTGCCAATATTGTGGTCAATTGTTTGATGGTAAAGCAACCCTCGACCTGCACCTCGAGTGTGAGCACAATTTTGTATCCGCATCCCGAATACCTTCAGAAAGCCAATCACCTCAGCCGCGAAGTCAAGTTCAGATGAGTGTAGAAACGATCAATCAATCAGATCAATCTCTTAATTTGGTTAATCTTCCCAATATCGAAATTAAAAATTTAACTTCCTCCTGGCTTTCGGACCAAGTGCAACCTCAGAATCTTAATCAAAGTCAGGTCCAGACCCAAACTCAACAGCAGAATGAAGAATGGTCAACATCTTGCCACATGATACCAAATATACCAGGACTCCCAACTTTTCCAGGAGGATTGCCTCAGTATTTGCCTTTGCCACCAGGGTTTCCTCTTTCGGATTCTAGTCAGATTCATCGAGCCACCTTAGGGCCTGCTCCTGTGAGGATTTTTAATCCTGATGCTTACTGTGATCTCTGCAATAAGGAATTTTGCAACAAATATTTTCTCAAAACGCACAAGGCTAACAAGCATGGCATTTATGTAGACTCTCCTGGTCAGATGACCATGGGAGAGAATAGTGTGGCTACTGGACCACTTTATTCCATGGGACAAATGCCTGGGAATAGTGTTAAGATGGAGCCAATGCAGAAATTAGAAGGTAGTGTTTCTATACCGAGTAGTGTTTCTATACAAACCCCTCAGATAACCCAACCAATATCCCAACCACCTCCACCTAGTATTCCATGTGATGTTTGCCAAAAGAGGTTCAGAAATGAAGAATCAGTTAGAAAACACAAGCAGAAGGTGCATACTGATCAGCCAGATCAACCCAATCAATCGCAGGTTCAGCCAGCAACAGCAGATGATGAGAGGGAGATGCATCATCAAAGTCCAGGAGCGATGGAGATGCTTTTTAAACAGGAGTATGGAGTCGAGCAGGAAGATAATTCTTTTATGCCTCCACCGAGACATCTCTCCCCACAATCTATCCAGCAGGCCAAAGAATCAGGATTCAATGTCGATCGTCTTCGAAGACTAGGTGTCCTGAATCCTGATGCATTTTGTGAAATCTGCTGCAAGGAATATTGCAATAAGTACTTCCTTCGTACTCATAAGATGAAGAGGCATGGGGTAATTATTCAGGACAGCGAAAAACCACCAATTAATCCAGGATCAGCAGCTACCTGGCATCAGGTACAAACCAGCCCCTTGAATTTGATCATCAACGAGGCAGGAAATGGTTCCGAATACAGTGATCGATCGACTGATGAACATGAGTGCAAATCTTGTGGAATGCGATTTCAGACCTTGGGTCTCTATGAATCTCATCGTCAAAGAGCTCATACTAATGAGGAAGAAGTTTCACCCAAGGTGGATTTTGAGCAAGAATCTCTGGAACAACGACCCATCTCGAACAACGATTCCATTTCAGAGGATCTACAAAAGCTTCAGACTATGATTCTACAATTAAATGGTTTGGAGACCAAGATTTCTTCTTGCTCTATTTGTGGGAAGGAGTGTGATTCTAAAGTTAGTCTACGAGTTCACATGATCGAGCATGGTATCACGAGTGAAGAACCAGTTTCACCATCTCAAGGACCTGAAAAGTCCTCAACTCCTCTGAGTTCGACTACCTTCTGCACTCTGTGTGAAAAGGAGTATCAGAATCAGGAAGTTTTGAGAAAACATATCTCTGAAGATCACAAACCAGTTTCATCTTTCGATTCGTCTTCTTTGCCTCAGGTACCATCAATTTCCATGCCCTCGACTCCAACATCCACTGCACCAACACCTGAACGCAAATCTTCATCACTGACTCCAACATCCAGTTACTGCGAGATTTGCAACAAAGAATTGTGCAACAAGTACTTCATGAAGACCCACATGCAACGAATGCATGGTATCGAGATAGAAAATGGAGCTCAGATTGGAGGAGTCATCTGCAACATCTGCAATAAAGAATTGTGCAGTAAGTACTTCTTGCGAGTTCACAAACACAATACTCACGGGATTGTTGAAGAAGGTTCGAATCTTTCGACTAATAATAAGCAGGAGACATTTGATGCCACCAGTTCAGATGATGTAGCTTTGAAACCAGAACAACTAGGTGACTTGAACCACAGATACTTTACTCATTTCACAGAAGTTTGTCCCATTTGTAATAGGAGGTTCAGAAGCATCAAGTGGCTCAAAGCTCACTTGCTAGGTGACCATGGCAAGATGGGAGTTGACAAATGGAGAGAATTGGAACAACAGTACCAATCACCCCACAGGATCACCAACAGATTACCAGGGACTTCTAGAGTCATCCCCAATTCGAATTTAAAAATACCCAATGGTTTTGAATCTTCTCAAAGTAAACATACAGACGTGACAGCATCCCTTGGGAACCAGGTTCTCTCCAACTTGTTTGGATCATCAGTGGAAGATCAACAATCCAAAAGCTACAGATGTTCCTACTGCAATTTCTCCACGACTGTTTTACCATTCCTCTTCCTCCATGAAAGATCCCACGTCAATCCACAAGAAACTGTAGCAGAAAATGAAAGAGTCCTTCAGTGTCCTCTTTGTCCTGTCAGCTTTTCTCAACCAGAACTTTTCCATCATCACTTACTAACTCGTCACCAGTTCCCCAATTTTCTCTCTCAATTCCCATCTCCTATTTTCAACAACATGAGGATCGACGCTTTTGGAGACAAGAGCAACGAATCGAAAGAAATATCGGAAATGGAGCCGGAGGAACGTAAACCGTCGAGTCCTAGGGTTCAGAGTCATTTTAATGAAAGTGAATCTTGTAATATTCAGAGGCAAAATGATACTGCCGTACAAGTGACGCCGCAGGGGGTCTACAAATGTGCCCAGTGTGGATATGCAACTGCCAATTTGAACCGCATCAAAAAGCACATTCGGAAAGACCATAAGGCCTTTGGAGAACCGACGGAAAGTGTTATTGCAGAGTTGAGTAAGATTCTCAAGGAGGTAGCAAATAAGCACAAAGTTCCTGCAAGTTACGCGATGCCCCAGGACATGAACTCGAATCCGGAGAAGACGATAATGCAGCCTTTTTTGATTGAAGAACAGCAGTTCCCTCCATCTCAGGATTGTGGCACAACTGGAGGGGAAGAATCTGGACTTACGAAGCGTTTTGCGCCGGCCTTGGTTTACCTGCCAGTTAAGGCAAGAGTCAGTGGCTCTCTCACAGCCTCTTTCACCTTGAGTCCTGCATAAAGTTCACAAACCTCTAATTTTTCTTGAGATGGTTTAAAAACCGTTGGTGTAAATTGCACCTCGTTACAATATGAACACACGGTATTGGTTCCTAAATTACCAAGGAGAGTATAGTATTTTTTTAAGAGAAACAATTTTATATCACATCAGTTCACTGGTTCCGATTGATTTCTTGATCGTTTCTACATCATCGAATCAGTATACGTATTTGTACAAAAAAAAAAAGAAGTCGATCACTCCTAACCGAGAAGAACTTATCGGCCCCGTATTTAGAAAAAAAAGTTGTTGTAATAAGTATATTCTAATCGCAATGTTATAGTGTAAATATTAATTGTAAATGATTAAGATGATTGAGTGATCGACAAAGTTCCTATTTTAAATATAGGGCCCATAGGGAAGATCGAGTATCTTCGTTTCGAGTTTCTTGACTGATTTAAAAATTCGTCTGTTAAGCTACATTTTGCTTTTCTATCGAGTCGATCTTCGACTACGCGCCAATTTAATGATAAGACCAAGATTTATAAGAAAAAGTATCTAATAAAGCTATAGGATATTTTCGTACGGGAACAATAGAAATCGGATAGGATCGTGATAATAATACCGTTATTATCGTAACGACTTAATAATCCCGTCTAATTGAGAGAAGTACTGGTAATTTTTAAGTACGACTTTAAAATTAGACATCAAGGAGCAAAAACTAACAAACTCAGGGTGGACACAGTATAACCCGTAACAAAAGTACAATCTTATACACAGCCAACCGACTAATATAATCTAAATATATTAAAATGTATGATATAAAGTCCCAGGTTTTTATAGCGATCCCGTTAACATGAAAATGACCAAACGCTCTATTAATTTAATAATCTAGTCAAGCATAGCTAGTCTCTAAAAAAGTATCTAAAACCATATTTAATATTCAAAACTGCCTTCTAACGGCGGACGGTGAAACGATGACTTAAAGTTCCTTTTGAGAAGTTGTTCGTTTTCGTGCCTTGCAGCTTGCAAAGAAACTGAGAATCAAAATTTTTTTAATGAAAATGTAATATATCTAAGTCAATATGCTCCCTTCTCGTAATGGCCCCCCATTCCCCTGGAAATTTATTATCGAAGGGGTGAAAATCACCTTGAAATGTTAAATTATTACTCTTATCCTACTGTTGGATTTAAAATTTTTTCCCCCCTTTGATATACTACAATATTTGGAACGGCCGTTTTCAGGTAAATTCTACGTTTTGAGGTGATTTCACCCCCTTTGGGTAAAGTGCCAGGTACTCATATTAACGGCCTGCGACATTTCGACAAAAATGCTGAAAGCGATGCAGCTGTTCCCTTTAGAGTGACCACGCGGTAGTTGGAAATTGCAGCTACCCCAACCTAACATCACTCCCCAAAATATATAATATTCGTATTCTGGCTATAACTTCCCTTGAAGGGACTGACAGACAGACGGACAAACCTAAAGATGTATTTCCGTTTGATGCACACGTCACTGTAGTGATAGTGGCCTTCCCACAAAATTAGACTAGGCGTGATAACCACAACTTTTCGTTTGTTTGGTTACCGCAACAACGAAAGGCCCACCCAATTTATTTTCGAAAGTTCAATTCAACCCCTTAACCGCAGCTTATTTGTCTCCTAAGCCAAAGTTAGTCAAATAAGTTTTACTCAAACAAATTCTACTTAATAACGAAAATTAGGCCTACATGACGTTTGGGTTTATCGTTAATCTGAATGATGACATTAAATTTTTATTACATCTGCATTTCAATTTCGTCGTTTTTTACCATGTCGTACTTTCCCAGCCAATTTAAGAATGAAGTACGTCCTAGCGTGACTTAACAATAGAATCGAAATATAATTGTTTCTTCGTGCACGAAAGTGTCGTCGAATCACGTTTACCCCGTGTGCATCACGATCACCCTAATTGACCTTAAATAAGAAAATGTAGAAAACTTTTTGTAATTTATTTATTTTGTCTTTATTTTTAATTTGGAGGATTCGGAGTTGGAGGAGGATATTGAAAATCGAGGGGTTTTCGATTTTCAATTATTGGAAAAGAATGTCGTGATGGGACGAATGAAAATGCAAGAACCAGGGTCAATGAATTCAGCTTATCAAACCAAATTTGAAAACTTTAAAATTTAATAATTATGCAATTAATTACAGATGTTTACGAAAAATAATGCATCCATGGTTGAACACTTAAAACTTTGAAAATTGAATAATGAAACCGTCCAAAAGTTAAGCTATTAAAAATCTTTCAATGTTAAAACTTCAGAAATTTTAAAGCATTCAACGTTAACAGCTAAAATATTAAATTCTTCGATTTTAGAAGGATCTCAAATCAAAGCGTTGGACATTAAAATGTTCGTAAGTTAAAAACGTAAAGATTTAGAATTAATTTAATTTAACCACAGTACCGATCATGAGTATCAGACCGCTTCACTCGCATCTCATCGAAAAGAATTCTTGTTTTTTACACTTAATAACTCGGGAAGCAAATCCGAATGTAACTTTTGGCAAAAAGCATTGAAAAAATTAAGAAATTTCGCGTCGAAAGAGCCGAATTTGAATAACTTTGAAATATTCTTACTCAAGGTAGAATTTCAGAAAACTAGAAAGAAATAATATGCTAGGTAACAAATTTTCGACCCTTTTTTCAATTCCTGGAAAAATGTAGTAAATATTGTAACTTTTAGTCTCGACCTTTTTCTTTAATAAGTAGCGTTGTAAGTCATGGAAGTGAAGGTCAAATAAAA
>JBAGKK010422956.1:0-11087 GCA_037177015.1 Euceroptres primus
ATTTTACCCCCTATGGGGGTGAAAACAATATTATCAACATTTTGGCTTTTAATTTAAATTATTTTCTATTACATGAAAAATCAGGGAACATTCGGTCATTTTTCATTTTTACCCCCATAGGGAATATTCCATTAACATTCCCGGAATATTCCACTGGAGCACTGAGAATATTCCGGGGGAATATACAATTATTTTCTATTCCAGGAACAATCAGGGAACTTTCAGTTATTTTTCAATATTCTGCCGGAATATTCCCTTGAAATTCCCCGGGAATATTTCAGGTGTAATTAATGGAATATTCCGGGAATGTGAATGGAATATTCCCTACGGGGGTGAAACCAATTTTACCCCCTATGGGGGTGAAAACAATATCATCAAAACTCGAATATTCATTACCTGATTCTCTTCAGAAGCTCGTGATCTTTCTCTTCAGCGTACAATAAGCAATGGACTGAATAACGAGAGTATTGATCCCCAGAATAGTGACATCAAACCAAAAACTCTCACTGTCCATTCCCAACTCATTGACCAGTGTCTGGGGAATCCTATAGTGGCAATAGGTATCCGGACAACTCAGCTTCTCTCTTCCATATCCATAAAGTGCAGACACCATCCCCTCCATTGAATACCTCAAATAACTCATATAACTCACCATGTACCAAAACCGACTCATGTGTGTATAAAGCACCAAAAACCCAGCAAAAATCAACATTGCACAAACGCTTATCGCCCCCAGAAATGTCCCATTCACAGGGTTCACCGTCGTACCCAAAACCAGTCCAACACTCTCAGCAATAACCGTTGTCATGATTGCACAACTCGCAAACATCAGGAATCTGAACCACTCCAAAGGCTGGCTACTCAGGTAATACGAAACCGAAGCATAAACAATAGCAAAAACCGCCTGAACTGGTGTATTAGTCAGGATAAAAGCTATATAGTAAGTCCTCAACTTGTACCAATTGTTAAAATGCTCCTTCCTCAAGACAAGAAGCTCCGTTGGAAACTTTAGAACTGCCGGCATCATGCTAGTGTAGCAAAGATAAACCACAGTTATGATTAGAAACCCAATATTGCTGATCGTCTTGGATCCATCGGATCCCGAATTGTTGTAGGTCAAGCCTAACAGAACCCCAACCAGAAAGTGGAGAACAAGTTTCAGATGAGTGACTGTCCAGTCTCTGTAAAGCTGCACTGCACACCTTCTCAGAAGAACTCCGAGTTTGACCAACTCTGATGGAGAAGTGATCAGCACTGTTGTCTTCCCCTCGTCACTGTACCTTCTTATCAGACCATTGAACTTGTCCAGTTTCAGGGGACCTGCTGATCTCCACGAAGAATCTGCTGCTGCAGCTGACAACTGACTACTGAAGTCACCATATTCCCTGGAGACTACTTCGATGGCATAGTCTGCTGGGTTGTGGTATTTTGGACAATGCAGACCCAGGCTGCCAAAATACGAGACTGTGTTGACAGCAGCGCCTTGGTACATGCAGCGACCATCTGCCAACATGTAAACGTGATCGAACATGTCGTAGATCACAGCACTGGGTTGGTGGATTGTACAGACGATTGTTCTGCCACCTCTGGCCAGGTTTTTCAGCATGGAGACACACTGGATGGAGGCCAGGGAATCCAGGCCTGTGGTTGGCTCATCCAGAAACACAACTGGGGGATTGTCAACCAATTCGAGGGCAATGCTGAGCCTTTTCCTTTGACCTCCACTGAGTCTGTCACATCTGGTGTCTTTTGCTTTCATGAGATCCAGGGTGTCAAGGACGTCATCAATGGCCATTTGTTTGCCCTTGGAGTTGAGACTGTGGCCCAATTTCAGGTCAGCTGCCATTCTCATGACCTCGTTGACAGTGAACAAAGGATGCAGCTGATCATCTTGTTGGATGTAGCAAGCCTGCTTCTTGTAAACGTTCCAGGACTGTTCGACTTTTCCAGTGATGTAGGAAATTTTTCCACCGATGTTTTTTCGCTCCAGACCTGTCAGGATGTTGAGAAGGGAGGATTTTCCGGCTCCTGAGGGTCCCATGATGGTTGAGAGTTCTCCGGATTTGAAGGAGCCACTGACTCCTTTGAGAATTTGCTTCTTTGGTCCGAGGAATCCAATGTGGACGGTGTAGGTGACATTTTTGAAGTCGACGTCGATCGAGTGGGATTTTGGGAGATTGAGGAGGAGTGATCTTTGATACATATTTTTTTTTGGATCAACTGATCAGTTTTGATGAGATTCCGAGTCCCAGGATAGCTGATGGAACTTTAAACACTGGGTGATTAAGGCTGACCTTCTCGTGCTGCAGTTATCTTTGGTTGACGTCGATTTTGCCTCAGGCAGTCATTAAAATTCAAAGTACAGTGTTTTGAGGAAAATTATCGACTTGATGGTATAATTGACATCAGGGCGATTTGAAATTATCTTCTGGGGTTACGAAATCAAGGTTAAGCTTCGATTGATTGCAGGTTTTCGTGCTTACTTTGGCGAATTGATGATTGTTAGATTCCAGAGGGCCATGGCTCGATTTATCCAATTTTATTCCTTTTTGGACTCGATTCAGATTCTGAAACTGAGAAAAAGAGTTTTTTCAGCGATTTTTCATTTATTTTCTGCAATTTCCAAAATTTTCTATTTTTATTGCGATTTCTTTGCAATTTTCTACAATTGTTTGCAATATCTACCATTTTCCACAATTTTTTATATTTTTCTACAATTTTCTACAATTTTTTATATTTTTCTACAATTTTCGACAATTTTTGATATTTTTCTACCATTTTCTACAATTTTTGATATTTTTCTACCATTTTCTACAATTTTTGATATTTTTCCACCATTTTCTACAATTTTTGATATTTTTCTACAATTCTCTACAATTTTTGACATTTTTCTGCAATTTTCTACAATTTTTGACATTTTTCTACAATTTTCTATAATTTTTGACACTTTTCTACATTTTCTACAATTTTTTATATTTTTCTACAATTCTCTACAATTCTTGACATTTTTCTGAAAATGTCTACAATTTTTGACATTTTGCAACAATTATCAACAATTTAAATAAATATATAAACAAATAAATTAAGACAATTTTTTGCAATTTCTACAATTTTTTAAAATTTTCTTTACACAGAAGGTACAATTAAATTTTTCACAATATTTTCTATCAATTTTTTCACTCGAACAATTCCATACAATTGTAATTGCCTAAGAATGATGTTTAATTATAATCACACAATAATAAGCTATATTTTATTCCAATTTCTACAATTTTTGACAAGTCTACAATTTTTTCGAATTTTCTGAAATTACCATAATTTGCAACATTGATTTGTTGCAAAAAATATAAAATGACATCTTTTGCAACTGCTGCAATTTTTTACAATTTTTACAATTTTTTGCAATTTCTACAATTTTCTACATTTCTTTACAATTCTCTGCAATTTTTGACATTTTTCTATAATTTTCAACAACTTTTAACACTTTTTTACAATTTTCTACAATTTATCAAAATTTTCTACAATTTATCCAATTTTTCTACAATTTTCTACAATTTTTGACACTTTTCTACAATTTTCTACCATTTTTGACATTTTTCTTCAATTTTGGACATTTTTCAACAATTTGCGACAATTTTTGTTATTGTTCTCCAATTTTCTACAATTTTCGACATTTTTCTGCAATTTTCTACAATTTTTGACATTTTTCTGCAATTTTCTACAATTTTGGACATTTTTCTACAATTATCAAAAATTTAAATAAATATATAAACAAATAAGTATAGACCATTTTTTCAATTTCTACAATTTTCTATAATTTTCTTTACACAGAAAGTACAATTAAATTTTTCACAATATTTTCTATGATTTCTTTCACTCGTACAATTTCATACAATTGTAATTGCCTAAGAATGATTTTTAATCATAATCACACAATAATAAGCTATATTTTTTTGCAGTTTCTACAATTTTTGGCAAGTCTACAATTTCTTCGAATTTTCTGAAATTACCATAATTTTCTATAAACTTTTGCAACTACTGCAATTTTCTACAATTTTTCTCTAATTTTCTTCAATTTTTGACATTTTTGAACAATTTTGTACAATTTTTTACATTTTTCTACAATTTTCTACAATTGTTGACACTTTTAAAGAATTTTCTACAATTTTTAACATTTCCCTAGAATTTTCTACAATTTTTGAAATTTTTCTACAATCTTCTATAATTGTTGACACTTTTTTTAGAATTTTCTACAATTTTCTACAATTTTTGACACTTTTTAAAAAAATTTTCTACAATTTTTCTAATTTTTTTGACACTTTGCTACCATTATTGACATTTTTCTAAAATTTTCTTCAATTTTTGACATTTTTCAACAATTTTCTACAATTTTTGACATTTTCCTACAATTTTCTACAATTGTTGACACTTTTAAAGAATTTTCTACAATTTTTAACATTTCTCTACAATTTTCTACAATTTTTGAAATTTTTCTACAATCTTCTATAATTGTTGACACTTTTTTTAGAATTTTCTGCAATTTTTGACATTTTTCTACAATTTTCTACAATTTTTGACACTTTTTTTACAATTTTCTACAATTTTTCTACAATTTTTGACATTTTTCTACCATTTTTGACATTTTTCTACAATTTTCTTCAATTGTTGACAATTTTCTACAATTTTTGACATTTTTCTATAATTTTTTACAATTGATGACACTTTTTTAGAATTTTTCTACAATTTTTTACAATTTTTGACATTTTTCTACAATTTTTTACATTTTTCTACAATTTTCTACAATTTTTGACATTTTTCTACAATTATCAACAGTTTAAATAAATATATAAACAAATAAATTTAGAAAATTTTTTGCAATTTCTAAAATTTTCTACAATTGTATTTACACAGAAGGTACAATTAAATTTCGTACAAAATTTTCTATGATTTCTTTCGCTCGCACAATTTTATACAATTGTGATTGCCTAAGAATAATGTTTAATTATAATCACAAAATAATAAACCATATTTTTTTCGCAACTTCTACAATTTTTGGCAAGTCTACAATTTTTTAGAATTTTCTGAAATTACCATATTTTTCTACAATCTTTTGCAACTACTGCAATTTTCTACAATTTTTTATAACTTTTTGCAATTTCTACAGTTTTCTACAATTTTCGACACTTTTTTACAATTTTGTAAAAATAGTAGAAAATGGTAGAAATTGCAAAAAGTTGTAGAAAATTGTCGAATTTCCAGAAATTATAGAAAATTGTAGAATTGTCTTTTCTTTATTTTTTAAAATATTTTCTGTGATATTAATATTTAATATTATTATTAATATTATTATTAATATTATTATTATTGTTTTTTCTTTATTTTTAAACATATTTTCTGTGATAATAATATTTAATATTATTACTAAATATTATTCTTAAACAATTACAATTGTATAAAGTTGTACTAACCTGAAAGAAATCTTAGAAAATTATGGTAGAATGGTAGAAAATGGTAGAAATTGCAAAACGTTGTAGAAAATTGTAGAAATTGTAGGAAATTGTCGAATTTCCAGAAATTATAGAAAATTGTAGAATTGTTTTTTCTTTATTTTTAAAATATTTTCTGTGATTATAATATTTAATATTATTATTATTAATATTAATATTATTATTATTAATATTAATATTATTATTATTATTGTTTTTTTCTTTAGTTTAAAAAATATTTTCTGTGATATTTAATATTATTATTAAATATTATTCTTAAACAATTACAATTGTATAAAATTGTACTAAGCTGAAAAAAATTATAGAAAATTATTGTAGAATGGTAGAAAATGGTAGAAATTGCAAAAAGTTGTAGAAAATTGTAGAAATAGTAGAAAATTGTGGAATATCCAAAAATTATAGAAAATCGTAGAATTGTTTTTTCTTTATTTCTTAAAATATTTTCTGTGATATTAATATTTAATATTATTATTAAATATTATTCTTAAACAATTACAATTGTATAAAATTTTACTGACCCGAAAGAAATCATAGAAAATTATGGTAGATTGATAGAATATGGTAGAAATTGCAAAAAGTTGTAGAAAATTGTAAAAAATTGTAAAAATAGTGTAAAATTGTAGAATTGTTTTTTCTTTATTTAAAAAAATATTTTTTGTGATATTAATATTTAATATATAAAATTGTAACAAACTGAAAGAAATCATAGAAAATTATGGTAGAATGGTAGAAATTGCAAAAAGTTGTAGAAAATTGTAGAAAATTGTAGAAATAGTAGAAAATTGTCGAATTTCCAGAAATTATAGAAAATTGTAGAATTGTTTTTTCTTTATTTTTAAAAATATTTTCTGTGATATTAATATTTAATATTATTAGTAAATATTATTATTAAATATTATTATTTAATATTATTATTAAATATTATTCTTAAACAATTACAATTGTATAAAATTGCACTAAACTGAAAGAAATCATAGAAAATCATCTGATTGTACCTTTTGCGTAGAAAAAAATTGTAGAAAATGGTAGAAATTGCAAAAAAATGTAGAAAATTGTAAAGAACTGCAGAAATTGCTAAAAAATTGGTGAAAATTTGAGAAATTGGAGATTTTAGAAATTGCAGAAAATTGTGGATATTGCAGAAAATTACACAATGATAACTTATGTAATTATTATTAAATGTTATTCATAAGCAATTACAATTGTAGGGCATTTTCCTAGAGTGAAAGAAGTCATATAAAATATTATAAAAAATTAAATTGCACCTTCGGTGTAAAAAAAATTCTAGAAAATTGTAGAAATTGAAAAATATTGCAAAAAATTGTAGAAATTGCAGAAAATTATTGCTTATTATTGTCTTATTTTTATTAAATAATAAATAATTATTATCAAATAATAAATCATTATTATTAAATAATAAATAATTATTAATAAATAATAAATAATTATTATTAAAAAATAAATAATTATTATTAAATAATAAATAATAATTATTAAATAATATACAGTAATTATTAAATGACAAATTATTATTATTAAATAATGATTAGTTATTAATTAACAATATTTAATTATTATTAAATAATATTTAATTATCATTAAATAATATTTAAGTATCATTAAATAATATTTAATTATTATTAATTAATATTTAATTATTATTAAATAATATTTAATTATTATCAAATACTAAGTAATTATTATTAAATATTATTCTTAAAACATTACAATTGTATGAAATCTAAAGTGAATCATGGAAAATTGTAGAAATTCTAATTGCGTGTAGAAGAAATTTGTAGAAAATGGTAGAAATTGCAAAAAAAAATTATAAAAAATTGTAGAAATTTTAGAAGATTGTCGAAAATTTGAGAAAATTGAAAAGAATTGAAGAAATTGGAGAAAATTGTAGAAATTGCGAGAAATTCTACAAATTGCTGAAAATTACAGCTTATTATTATGTTATTATTATTATTAAATACTATTCTCAGACCATTAAAATTGTATGAAATTTTCTAAAGTGGAATAAATCATCGAAAAATGTAAAAAATTTTAAATATACCTTGAGTGTAGAAAAAAAATGTAAAAAATGGTAAAAATTGCAAAAAAATTTAAAGAATTGTAGAAATTGTAGAAAATTATAGCTTTTTATTGTTAAATATAGCTTAAATATAGCTTTTATTGTTAATAATAGCTTTTTAATGTTAAATATAGGTTAAATATAGCTTCTATTGTTAATTATAGCTTTTTAATGTTAAATATAGCTTAAATATAGCTTCTATTGTTAATTATAGCTTTTTATTGTTAAATATAGCTTAAATATAGATTTTATTGTTAATTAGAGCTTTTTATTGTTAAATATTAATTAATTACTATCAAACATTATTCTTAAATAGTTGCAGTTGTATGAAATTGTGCTAAAGTGATAAAATTCACAGAAAATCGTAAATTTTTTACAGAACTTCTTAGAAGTAAGAAACTGTTAAATATTTAAAATTCTCATAAATAATTAATACTGTCTCTAGCAAGTTTCAGAGATTTTTTCAAAAATGTCTAGATAATTCCTGGAAATAAATTTTTTTCCTGATTGATAACTGTGGTTTACACTCCAAGATAATAATTTACTATATGAAGACGGTCAGTCCCGTTTTTATGAGAATTTACGAATTCAGTGATAAAAATCTTTGGAAAAAAATATAGAAACAACATTTCTTAAATTCATTGACCTTTTCAAGGAAAAAAATTGCAATGCAAGAAGATCCGTTAAAAAACAAGCAATCGTTCAGCATATTTATGTACGATCTCTAGGATTCTTTCTGTTTATTTCTCAAGTGTTTACAACCACTGCACTTCAATTGACATTTCCAACAAGTTATGCAAAAAGGATAACATTTTTTTGTCTCGGTAATTAGTTTTTATATATCGATATATCGGTTGCATAAAATCAGGTTACAAATTCACTTATAATTTTTCTAGTCCTGGAATAATTTTTCTAAAAGTTTACAACAATTATTCAATTCAGAAAATTAAATACAATTCCCCAAAATAATGTAAAATACTCCAAAAATGTTAGAAATGTCATAAACTTTGCAAAATTTAATTATTTAATTTAATTTTAATTTCAAACAATTTTTAGGATATTTTTAAATTATACAATTTATGAAAATTCAGTTACAAATATTATACAATATTCAAAATTCAAATGATTGTATAGCTGCATAACTATTTTTTTTTTAAGATAAAAATTTTAAAATAACTATTTTTTAAAATAAAAATATGAATATAAAGAAACTTAACTAGGAAAAATATTAAAACAGGTTCTGTTATAAAGGAAGTTTGATAAACGTAAACAAACGTAATGCGAATTTTGTGGTTGAAACTAAACTACAATGAATATTTATAGAAACTTCCATTTCAGGTGTTTTGATTTTGATTTATTTTTGATTATGTTGATTATTTGATTAATTTTGATTTATTACCATTATTATTATGAAATAGTGATCCAGAAATAATTTGTTGCCTATTTTTATTATTGATTTTTCTCGAGCTTTTCCCTGTTGATTGATATTATTTTTACTCGCGGACTTAAGTGCATGAATCAGGACAGATTTTAAATAATGATAAATATTCATGATAAAAGATACAAGGGTCTTATCTCTTTTTTAAATGTTTTTCAAGGAAATCTCCTCCAGAGTTGGAATCAAAGTTCAAACAATTTATTGAACGCTAAATGACAAAAAAATTAATAAAATGTTCTTAAGCTGTGAAATTAACTTCCACTTTGGGAACTAAATATTTTTTGCTCCATAAAAGAAGTGCAGATTCAAAAATTAAAACTTGTTGTCGCGTATAAATAAATGTACAAAGATTTTGTCAAATTTTAGACCATTTTACTTTTAGAAGTGTACTTTTAGAACTTTGGAACTTTTAGAACTTTTACAATTTCAGATAAATTTTATTTTTAACATTTTTAGACTGCAATGCATAAAGTGTAAAAAAATTCACGAACATCCAAAATTAAATATTGTTCTGCAAACATTGTAATTTTAATTGCATTTCACATAAATTCTGTCCCCTTTCATAAATTGCACATTTGCTTTTTTTACATGAATCGCATTTTCGAAATTGTACAATTTGAATACATAAATAAATTTCTGTTATTTAAAAAAAATCATAAATCCGGGCAAGAGAATTATTATGATTTTTAGAGTGAATGAAATAATACATATTCCAAAAGTGGTACATCAGCTTTATGATGATAATAAGAGTAGATAATTTCTTTCCAGTTTTAGAAATTGTATGCACTTACAATGATATTTGACAAATAAAAATATTGAAAAAGTATTGTGAAATTGAGCAATTTTACAATTGTGGTTAATTTTACAATATTTTACAAAATTTTACATATTATGATTATGATTATTATTATTATTATGACATATTACATATAACATATTATTACATAATACATTAAAATTACATATTATTACAGAATACATTATTGTTACATATTATTACATAATACATTAATATTACATACTATTACATATTATTCATCAACTATAATTATTGAATTTTTCAATGCAATTATACAAATATATTTTGCAATTACAATACTGTTTCACTTTAAAATACTTTATAATTACAATACTAATCAACTTTACAATATTTTACAATTTTAAAATTTTACAAGCATTATAAAATTGTGCAATTATTGTAAAATTTTACTACAAATGTACAATTTGATATTACTTGTACAATTATGTATTGCTTAATAACTGTAAAATATTACACTAACTGTTCAAAAATTGTAAAATTGAATAAGTATTGTAAAATTGTACAAGGCTAAAATTGTACAATTTGACAAGTCTTGCACAATTTTTGTACAAGACTTGTACAAGTATTGTAAAATTGTACAAGTATTATATAAGTATTGTAAAATTGTACAAGTATTGTACAATTGTACCACTATTGTAAAATTGTGCAAGTATTGTAAAATTCTACAAGAATTGTAAAATTGTACTACAATTGTAAAATTGTGCAATTATTGTAAAATTGTACAAGTATTGTAAAATTGTACAAGTATTGTACAATTGTACCACTATTGTAAAATTGTACAAGTATTGTACAATTGTACCACTATTGTAAAATTGAACAAGTTTTGGAAAATTCTACAAGAATTGTAAAATTGTACCACTATTGTAAAATTGTGCAAGTATTGTGAAATTCTACAAAAATTGTAAAATTGTGCAATTATTGTAAAATTGTACAAATATTGTAAAATTTTACAAGTATTGTACAATTGTACAAGTATTGTACAATTGTACCACTATTGTAAAATTGAACAAGTTTTGTAAAATTCTACAAGAATTGTAAAATTGTACCACTATTGTAAAATTGTGCAAGTATTGTACAATTGTGCAAGTATTGAACAATTGTGCAAGTATTGTACAAATTGTACCACTATTGTAAAATTGAACAAGTTTTGGAAAATTCTACAAGAATTGTAAAATTGTACCACTATTGTAAAATTGTGCAAGTATTGTGAAATTCTACAAAAATTGTAAAATTGTACCACTATTG
>JBAGKK010423065.1:0-17928 GCA_037177015.1 Euceroptres primus
TGGGAGTTTGAAACTCATTAGGAGGTGTTTCTCTGGCATCTTTGAAAATGTTCTGGTCATTATCAGCCACGGCCTCCCGGATAAGAGAATGAACCTTTTCAGGAAGAACAGTGTTACCGTTTACAATCAATGCGTTTTTCTTTACGTATGCCTGATAGCTGGAATCCTTAAGCTTTCGCACATGGTCCAGAAGAACCTTTCTTTCTTCTCCCTCCTTTCTGGTGCGATCGTTGGCAATGGAGAGGTTTAGCTCCCGTAATTCGGAAATTTTTTTGAAGATGGATCTGACCCATCGGGTAGAGATGAATTTAATGATGATTGGATGTCCATTCCGTTGCTTCCCAAGTCTCAACGCGTCAGCGAGTGCTGTTTCAGGAATTCTCAGGTCGATCTTTTGTAATAAGTTTAGGATTGAGAAGATGATATCATTATTGTGTTCCTCGTCATCCAGAAAGTTGTAGAGAATTCTGTTCTTTGCTCGATCCTGTTGGTGGAGGATCGCTACTTCATTCTCTAGTGTATAAAGCTTTTTCTGTATTTTAGCAAATTCCGAGGAAATAACTTTACTGTTATCATTTATTGCTTTGAGCTCCTTGCGTAGTTCAGCATGAGAAGATGTAAGCTGCTCAATGCTTTTAGTTAATTTGTCAATTGATTCGTGCAGATGGGTCACTTCACCAGCCATTGTTTATGTGTATGGATGATTCACAGAAGAAAGTTAAACTGTTTAGAAGTACACATTCAGCCATAAATATAAGGCAGCACGAAACAACAAGAATCACATCAGATCGCGTGGAAAAAGAGTAGAAAATAGGGGGGGGGGGTATGACACTCAGAAAAGAAGATGCACCACAACACCAAGCACCTCACAAATAGACTGGAAAAAACTAAGGCACGGAAATTAGAGTCACCGTATTACAGTTCAATTTCATATAAACGCGATAAAAGCCTTGAGGAGCTCTATCATAACACGTCCGTACACTACCGCAGCTCAAGCGGATCGCCATTTGAACTCAGTTAAGGTCACTTGAAGTCACTTGAAATCACTTAAAAAACAAATGAAGTCAGTTGAAGCCACTTGAAAACATTTTAAATTAATTGAAGTCATTCTCAGTCACTTGAAGTCTGTTGAAGTCATTTGAAATCAGGTGAGTTTCTTGAAGCCACTTGAAGTCAGTTAAAGTCACTTAAGGTCATTTGAAGAATTCTAAGTCTCTTGAAGTCATTGGCAGCCAATTAAAGTCGTTTGAAATCACGTATTACTTGAAGTCACTTTAAGTCAGTTAAGTTCACTTGAAGTCACTTGAAATCATATTTCAAGAGACTTAGAATGACTTCAAATGACTTTAAGTGACTTTAACTGACTTCAAGTACATGCAAATGATTTCAAGAGGCTTCGATTGACTTCAAATGACTTTAAGTAACTTTAACTGACTTAAGTCACTTAAAGTCATTTAAAGTCATTCTAAGTCTCTTGAAGTCATTTGCAGTCACTTGACAGTTAAAGTCACTTAAAGTCATTTGAAGTCATTATAAGTCTCTTGAAGTCATTTGAAGCCTGTTAAAGTCATTTGAAATCAGGTGAGTTACTTGAAGTCACTTGAAGTCAGTTAAGTTCACTTGAAGCCACTTGAAGTCATTTTAAATTACTTGAAGTCAATTGAAGTCATGTTAAATCACTTGCAATAACTTGAAATCAGTTGAAGCCTGTTAAAATCATTTTAGGTAATTTGAAGTCACTGGAAGTCAGTTGAAGTCTCTTGAAGTCATTTGAAATCAGTCAAGTCAGCTTAAGTTAGTTAAAGTCACTTGAAGTCACTTGAAATCAGTCAAAATCAGTTAAAGTCAATTGAAGTCATTTGAAATTAGATGAAGTCAGTTGAAGCCACTTGAAGTCATTTTAAATTACTTGAAGTCAATTGAAGGCATATTAAATCACTTGCTATCACTTGAAATCAGTTGAAGCCTGTTAAAATCATATAAAGTAATTTCAAGTCACTGGAAGACAGTTGAAGTATCTTGAAACTATTTGAAGTCAGTTAAGTCAGTTGAAGTCACCTTAAGTTAGTTAAAGTCACCTGAAGTCACTTGAACACACTTGAAATCAGTTGAAGTCACTTGAAGTCAGTTAAGCTCTCTTGAAGTCACTTGAAATCACTTGAAAACATATGAAGTCAGTTGAAACCACTTGAAGTCATTTTAAATTAATTGAAGTCATTTAAAGTCATTCTAAGTCACTTGAAGTATGTTAAAGTCATTTGAAATCAGGTGAGTTTGTTGAAGTCACTGGAAGTCATTTAAAGTCACTTAAAGTCATTCTAAGTCTCTTAAAGGTATTGGCAGCCAATTAAAGTCATTTGAAATCAGGTGAGTTTGTTGAAGCCACTGGAAGTCAGTTAAAGTCACTTTAGGTCATTTGAAGTCATTCTCAGTCTCTTGAAGTCATTGGCAGCCAATTAAAGTCATTTGAAATCAGGTGTTACTTGAAGTCACTTGAAGTCAATAAAGTTCACTTGAAGTCACTGGAAGTCACTTAAAATCAGATTTCAAGTGACTTAAAAAGACTTTAAGTGGCTTTAACTGACTTCAAGTGCATGCAAATGACTTCAAGAGACTTCGAATGACTTTAAATGACTTTAAGTAACTTTAACTGACTTAAGTCACTTAAAGTCATTTGAAATCATTCCAAGTCTCTTGAAATCATTCCAAGTCTCTTGAAGTCACTTGCAGCCTGTTAAAGTCATTTGAAATCAGGTGAGTCACCTAAAGTCACTTGAAGTCAGTTAAGCTCACTTGAAGTCACTTGAAATCACTTGAAAACAGATGAAGTCAGTTGAAGCCACTTGAAAACATTTGAAATTAATTGAAGTCATTTGAAGTCATTCTAAGTCACTTGAAGTCTGTTAAAGTCATTTGAAGTCATTCTAAGTCTCTTGAAGTCATTGACAGCCAATTAAAGTCATTTGAAGTCACGTTTTACTTGAAGTCATTTTAAGTCAGTTAAGTTAATTTTAAGTCACTTGAAATCAGATTTCAAGAGACTTAGAATAACTTCAAATAACTTTAAGTGACTTTAACTGACTTCAAGTACATGCGAATGACTTCAAGAGACTTCGATTGACTGCAAATGACTTTAAGTAACTTTAACTGACTTAAGTCACTTAAAGTCATTTAAAGTCATTCTAAGTCTCTTGAAGTCATTTGGAGTCACTTGACAGATAAATTCATTCTAAGTCTCTTGAAGTCATTTGCAGTCACTTGACAGATAAATTCATTCTAAGTCTCTTGAAGTCATTTGCAGTCACTTGACAGATAAATTCATTCTAAGTCTCTTGAAGTCATTCTACGTCTCTTCAAGACTTTTGCAGCCTGTTAAAGCCATTTGAAATCAGGTGAGTTACTTGAAGTCACTTGAAGTCAGTGAAGTTTACTTGAAACCACTTGAAGTCAGTTCAAATTACTTGAAGTCAGTTGCAGCCTGTTAAAGTCATTTGAAATCATTTGAGTCTTTTGAAACCACTTAAAGTCAATTGAAGGCACTTGAATTCATTTTCAGTCTTTCTAAGTCACTTAAAGTCAATTGAAGCCTTTTAAAGTCATTTGAAATCAGTCGAGTCAGTTGAAGTCACGTTAAGTTAGTTAAAGTCACTTGAAGTAACTTGAACTCACTTGAAATCAGTTAAAGTCAGTTAGAGTCACTTGAAGTCACTTGTAATCAGATGAAGGCAGTTCAAGTCACTTGAAGTCATTTTAAATTACTTGAAGTTAATTGAAGTCATTTTAAGTCACTTGCAATAACTTGAAATCAGTTGAAGCCTGTTAAAATCATTTCAAGTGGTTTGAAGTCTCTGGAAGTCAGTTGAAGTCTCTTGAAGTCATTTGAAATCAGTGAAGTCAGTTGAAGTCACCTTAAGTTAGTTAAAGTCACTTGAACTCACTTGAAATCAGTTAAAGTCACTTGAAGTCAGTTAAAATATCTTAAAGTTAGTTAAAGTCACTATAATTCAGTTAAAGTCACTTGAAGTCACTTGAAGTCACTTGAAATCAGATGAAGTCAGTGAAAGCCACTGGAAGTCTTTTTAAATTACTTGAAGTCAATTGAAAACATTTTAAGTCACTTGCAGAAACTTGAAATCAGTTGAAGCCTGTTAAAGTCATTTTAAGTCAGTTCTACGTCAGTTGAAATCTCTTGAAGTTAGATGAAGTCTTTTGAAGTCATTTGAAGTCTGTTCAAGTTATTCGAAATCAGTTGATTTAGTTGAATTTAGTTAATTCACTTTAAGTTAGTTAAAGTCAATAAGTCAGTTGAAGTTACCTGAATTCTGTTGAGAACACTTGAAGTCAGTCAATTAAATTCAGTTAAAGTCACTTGGATCCAGTTGAAATCATTTGAAGTCACTAGAAGTCAGTTGATAATAGCTAAAGTTGCTTGAAGTTAGTTGAAGTGACCTGACTTATTTTAAAGTCATTTGAAATCAGTTGAAGACAATTGAAAACATTTGAAGTCACTTGCAATCATTTTAAGTCAGCTGATATCACTTGAAGCTCATTGAAAATAGTTGAAGTCACCTGAACTCCGTTAAAAGCATTTTAAAACAATTTATTAATGGTGAAAACCGTTAATAAAATAAAAATAAAATAAAATAAAGTCATTTGAAGTTACCTGAAGTCTTTTGAAGTCATTTGAAGTCATTAGACGTCTGCAGATATTACTTGAATTCATTTAAAGGTTGTTAAAATCATTTGAAATCAGTTAAATACAGTTGAAGACATTTAAAGTTGCCAGAAGTATTTTGAAGTCACTTGAAGTCATTTTAAATTTCTTGAAGTAATATTAAGTCAGTTGAAATCACTTTGAAATAGTAAAAGTCAGTTGAAAATAACTGAAGTCACTTGAAGCCAGTTGAAATAACTTGAAGTCATTTTAAGTCAGTTGAATTCAATTGAGTCAGTTGAATTCAGTTGAAGCCACTTGAAGTTAGTTGAAATCACTTAAAATCATTTGAAATCAGTGTCAATAACTTGAAGTAACTTAAAAATAGTTGAAATCACCTGAAGTCTGTTAAAGCCATTTGAAATCAGTTGAAATCATTTGAAATTAGGTGAAGTCATTCACAGTAGCTTGAAGTCATTTGAAGTCACTTGAAGTCAATAAATCAGTTAGAGTTACTCGAAATCTGATGAGAACACTTGAAATCAGTCATTTGAATCTAGGTGAAGTCACTTGAAATCAGTTGAAATCACTTGAAGTCACTTGAAGTCAGTTGAAAATAGCTGAGGACTCTTGAAGAAAGTTGAAATTACTTGCAGTCATTTTAAGTCAGATGAATTCAGTTGAAGCCACTTGAAGACAATTAAAATTGCTTGAAGTCACTTAAAGTCATATAAAGTCAGTTGAAGTCAGTGTAAATCACTAGAAATCACTGGAAAATAATTGAAATCACCTGAAGTCTGTTAAAGTCATTTGAAATAAGTTGGAATTATTTAAAATTCGTCAAAGTAATTTAAAGTAGCTTGAAGTACTTTGAAGTCATTTTAAGTCACTTGAATTCAATAAGTCACTTGAAGTTACCTGCAATCTGTTGAAATACTTAAAGTTAGTCATTTGAATCCAGTTGAAGTCACTTGAATTCAGTTGAAATCTTTTGAAGTCACTTGAAGTCAGTTGACATATCTTGAAGTCATTTTAAGTCAGTTGAATTCAGTTGAAGCCACTTGAAGTTATTTGAAATCACTTGAAGTCATTTGAAGTCAGTTGAAGTCAGTGTAAATCACTCGAAGTCACTTAAAAATGGTTGAAATCACCTGAAGTCTGTTAAAGTCATTTGTAATTAGTTGAAATTATTTAAAATTAATTGAAGTCATTGAAAATATTTTGAAGTCCTTTGAAGTCATTTTAGGTCACTTGAAGTCAATAAGTCAGTTGAAGTTACCTGAAGTCTGTTGAAAACACTTGAAGTCAGTCAGTTAAATTCAGTTTAAGTCACATGAAATCTTTTGAAATCACTTGAAGTTAGTTGAAGTCAGTTGTAGTCAGTCGAAGTCAGTAGAAGTCACCTAAAGTCTATTGAAATCACTTGAAATCAATTAAATCCATTTGAACTTAGTTGAAGCTACTTGAAGTAATTTGAAGTCACTTATAATTACTTAATTAGTGATGTCTCTTGAATTTACCTGTACTCAGTTGAAATTTTGAACCATCCTAATCAAGTATTTACCAATTATATTTAATTTTAAATAAGAAAAAGAAATAAGGCTTTGTACAATTTTTGTATTGTACAGACGATAACTCACAATAATAAATAATACATCGACAAGGAATATCAATTTTCATTACATCGAAGATCATGATCACCAACCGCAATCATCGGTCTCATTCCCATCTAAGAACGTTCGTTTAATTTCAAAAGGAATTCATTTCCCTTTTTGCATACGAAGACGAAGACGATTTTGTTGCTCAGCCAACATGAACAATTAACTTTGTCGGAAGAAAATTATTACCTTGATTCCCTATAAAAAAAAATGCACTGAACCTTACCAGTGGCGTAGTTAAAAATTTGATGTGTTATTTGAATATTATGAATATTATGTTTTTATGATTGATGATATTAAATTTTATTCTATAAATAATAATGCTTAGTTATTTCAGATGATAAATCGTATATTTTTCGCATATTTTTACAATACCGAAAATTCTACTGCAATGACTTTTATTTTTAATTTCGATTAATAAAATAATCTCTCATAATAAAGGAGTTAGTAGGTGATCTACTTTACCGACGGTCGATACGGAAATTCAAAAGCAACCCTAATCTGTCTTCCTGACTGGTATTGTTCTAGACTTAATCAATCATTAAATTTAGTTAATTAATCATTTTTAATCAATTAACTTTAGTTAATTAATCAATTTTGATGAATTAACTTTAGATAATTAATCAATATTAATCAATTAATTTTAGTTAATTAATCAATTTTAATCAATTAACATCAGTAAATTTGAATGCTCTGAAGTTGGCTCTATTATAATATGAGGATAATTTTAAAAAGGGAAGAAAACTGCACGCAAGATAAATTAGCGTTCGTTTTTTTTTTTTCTGTGAAAATATAATTTTTGTGAATTTTGAAAGCAAGGGGATTTGTTGAGATAGCCTTTACTTGGGGAGACTACGTCAGTGGTTTGCCAAAGCTATTCAACACCGAATACTAAAAAAATAAAGTCGCTCATTGTGGGTAGCCATACGGCGAATATTTGATTAATTATTATCTACCTAATATATCAAGCTCACCTGTGCGATCATACGTACCGACATCATTAGTGCGGATGGCCTTAAGATATCAAAATGCATTGCATTCCTGAATTCAAGTTACTATCCCAAATTCGAGGTAAAATGCAAGCAATTACAATAATAATTGATTTTAACGATAAGATAATATTAATTTACTAAAAACCATAGTTTTTAAAAAAATATATAAAAAGAAGGATAAAACTTGTTAAACAATAGCCCATTCAGTTGTTTTGCAATTTTTTGCAATCTTTAGCATTCTTTCAATCTCTAAACAATCTTTTGCAATCTTTGTGCAATCCCAGGCAATAATATGAAATATTTTGCAATCTTTGGTAATCTTTTGCAATTTTATCATATCTTGCAATCCCTTGCATAATTCCAAGAATTCTTACAATCTCTGTACAATCTCATGCAATCTCGTGTAATCTCATGCAACTTTCGTGCAATCCTATGCAATATTTTAAAATTTTTTGCAACCTTTGGTAATCTTTTGCAATTTTGTAATATCTTGCAATCCTTGCAATCTCATGCAATCTTTATGAATGCCGTGCAATTTAATGCACTCTTACAATCTTTGTGCAATCTCCTCCAATCTTTCGCAATTTTTATCAATCTTTTGCAATCTTTAGCAATCTTTTTCAATCCCATGCAACGATGTGCCATTCCATGCATTCTTACAATCTCTGTACAATAGGATGCTCCGAAAATGCATTGGAAATTTTTTTCCGAATTTTCATACATATCGCCGCCAAATTTGTTCGAATCTACAAAAAAATAAATGCGTTTAAGAAAAATGATATTTAGAGGTTCCGCAAACCCCATGAAGTTTAACACGTATTTCCCATAAAGAAAAAAGGACGTTTTTGTAAATTTGATTCACAATCAGCAATATTAGGTCAATCGAGTTGAAATTGAACATTTTTTTCACGATTAGCCATAGAATACAAATCAAAAGCTACTTTTTGAATATCACCCCCATAAGTCTGTTTTATAGGGTCCAAAAAAAACCCATAAGTGAAAAATTGGGCTCTGCGAGTTTTTGGCGCTAATTATGAGTTTTTTGCAATTTTTTAATACAAATTGTATCTAATTTATAAAATACTACTTTCTAATGATAACTAGATGTTTACATTAATTGTTTAAACAATTTATTATTGTTTTTAGCAATTTTATTTTAGAATAGAGTTAGAAAGTCGTGGTTTTTTCCGAATTTTTCAACATTTTTTCAATTTTTCAGTTAGAGCGAGACACTAATCAATTAAAGTTAACAGAAATAATTTTTTTAACAATTTATTATTATTTATAACAATATTCTCTTAGAATAATGCTAGAAAGTTGCGGTTTTTTCTAAAATTTTCTACTTTTTGTCCACTTTTCAATTAGAGTGAGGTAATAATTAATTCAAGTTAACAAACCTAATTGTTTAAACAATTTATTACTATTTTTAATAATATTCTCTTTGAATAATGCTAGAAAGTTGCAGTTTTTTCTGAAATTTTCAACTTTTTGTCAACTTTTCACTTAGAGTGAGGTAGTAATTAATGTAATTTAGCGAACATAACTGTTTAAACAAATTATTGTTTACAACTATCTTCTCCTATATTAATGCTAGATAGTTGCGATTTTTTTGAAATTTTTAACTTTCTGTCCACTTTTCACTTAATGCGATAATATCTCATGCAAGTTAGAAAACAAAATTGTTTTAACAATTTATTACTATTTATTATTTATTATATATTACTTATTTTTTATTATTTATTATTATTTTGTTTTGTCCACTTTTTGCTTATAGTGCGTTAATAAATAATTCAATTTAACAAACATAATTCTTTAAACAAATTATCATTATTTATAACTATTTTCTCCTATAGTAATGCTAGAAAGTTGCGTTTTTTTCTAAAATATTCAACTTTCTGTCCACTTTTCACTTAGTGAGGTAATAATTAATGCAAGTTAACAAACATAGTTGTTTAAACAATATATCATTATTTATAACAATATTCTCTTAGAATAATGCTAGAAAGTTGCGGTTTTTTCTAAATTTTTCCACTTTTTGTCCACTTTTAAATTAGAGAAAGGTAATAATTAATTCAAGTTAACAAAAAAAAATTTTTAAACAAATTATTATTATTAATAACTATATCCTCCAATATTAATGTTATATAGTTGCGGTTTTTTTCTGAAATTTTCAACTTTCTGTCCACTTTTCACTTAGTAAAATAATAACTAATTCAAGTCAACAAACATAATTGTTTGAACAATTTATTATTATTTGTAATAATATTCTCTTTGAATAATGCTAAAAAGTTTCAGTTTTTTCTGAAATATTCAACTTTCTGTCCATTTTTCACTTAATGAGGAAATAATTAATACAAGTTAACAAATATAATTGTTCAAACAATTTATTATTATTTATAACAATATCCTCTTAGAATAATACTAGAAAGTTTCGTTTTTTTCTAAAATCTTCAGGTTTGCTTTGACTTTTTAGTTATGAACAAATAATAAATGAACATCAACAAGAATCGTTGTTTAAAAAGTGTTATATTTTTTGCAAGGTGAAGTATTTTTACTCTTTTGCTAATGTTATAAAAATATTAACTTAAACAGAAAGGCTATCTTACAGTAGAGATGAAAACAAATGATGGAATAATTAGGAGTAGGTGGGAGGAATGGGTCTATAAATGACTTGTAAAAATTTTGTTTTGAATTACAATACGAAATTTATTGCAAAGCGTAAAAGAAAAGTTTGGAATTGCACAAATTTTACTATCAGACCCCCCCCCTCCCTCCTTCTCCTACTCTGGAGAAAAAGTGTTGTCATCAATGGTAATGTGCATACAAAAAGGCCTCAATTACACAATTAATTGATTATAACATTGTTATAATCACATAACTAATTGATTATAAAATTGTTATAAGCACATAACTAATTGATTATAGCATTGTTATAATCACATAACTAATTGATTATAACATAATATTATTAAAAAGAATAATAAATTGTTTAAACAATTATGCTTGTAACAAGAAATAATTATAACCGCACTCTAATTGAAAAGTGGACAAAAGGTGAAAATTTTTAGAAAAAACCGCAATGTTCTAGCATTATTCTAAAAGAATATTGTTACAGATCTTAATACATTGTTTAAACAATTATGTTTGTTAACTTGCATTAATTATTAACTCACTGTAAGCGAAAGTGGACAAAATTTATTGGAAAAAGTTAATTATTTCAGAAAAAATCGCAACACTCTTGCATTATTTAAGGAGAGTATTATTAAAAATAATAATAAATTGTTTCAACAATTATTTATGTTAACCCTAATTTATTATTGCCACTTTTTAACCGAAAAGTTGAAAAAATGTTTAAAAATTCCGAAAAAACCGTGGCTTTCTAACTCTATTCTAAGAGAAAAGTGCTAAAAACAATAATAAATTGTTTAAACAACTTATGAAAACATCTAATTATCAGTAAAAAGTAGTATTTTATGTATTAGAAACAATTTGTATTAATAAAACCGCAAAAAATGTCATAATTAGCGCTAAAATCGTGTAATCTTTATGCGATCCTGTGAAATTCACAAAACAATTACAATATGCTGCAATCTCGTTCAATCCCATGCAATATTTTGCAATATTTTGCAATCTTTGGTATTTTTTTGAAATATTTGCAATGAATGATGCAATGAAATATTTTGCAACCCTTTAAAATCTCTATGCAATTCTGCAAAATTCCAAGCATTCTTACAATCTCTATGCAATCTCCTGCAACCTTTGACAATTTTCTCAATTAATTGCAATCTTTTGCAATTTTTGATAATCAGTTGCAATCTTTGACAATATTTCGCAATCTCGTGCAATCTCTTTTCAATCCCGTGCAATTCCATGTATTCTCACAATCTCTATGCAATTTCCTACATTCTTTGGCATTTTTTGTGAATATGTTGCAATCTTTAACAATCTCCTGCAATCCCATACAACTGCGTACCAATCCATACATTCTTACAATCTCTATACAATCTCATTAGATCTCAATGCGATCTTTAAGCAATTTCGTGGAATTCCATGCATTGTTATAATCTCTATGCAGTCTCCTGCAATCTTTGGCAATTTTTGTTAATCTATTGCAATCTTTGGCAATTTTTGTGAATCTATTGCAATCTTTGGCAATTTTTGTGAATCTATTGCAATCTTTGGCAATTTTTGTTAATTTAGTGTAATATTTTACAATCTTTGATAATCAGTTGAAATCTTTAACGAGGGGAATTAGAATAGTCTACAATCCTCTTGGCAATTACATAATACTCCATACATTCTTACAATCTCTATGCAATCTCCTGCAATCTTTTTGACTATCTTTTGCAACCTCGAGCAGGTTCTATGGAATCCCGTGAAATTCCATAATGTCCTGCATTCTCTTTCAGTCCCGTGCAATATTTTGCCATCTTTTAACATCTTTATTGTTCTTTCACAACTTTAGCAATCTTCCAATATCTTGCATTCCCTTGCAATCTCATGCAATCTCTATGCAATCTCATGCAATCTTTGCGCAATTTCGTGAAACTCCATGCATTCTTATAATGTCTATGCAATCTCACGCAATCTTTTTTAATTTTATAGCAATCATTGGTAATAATCTTTAGCAATCTTTGATAATAATCTTTAGCGATCTTTGGTTATCCTTTGCAATCTTTGGTAATCTTTTGCAATCTTTTGAAATCTTTTTCAAGCTTTTGCATCCTTTTAGCAATCTCTGGCAATCCTGCAAAATCTTGCAATCCCTTTCAATATTCTAATCTCGTACACAGACAAAACTCCAAATAATTAATTTCTCAGTTTATACTTTAACGGTTACAATAACTGTTTTCAACTGCAACACATACGAAATTAAAATTTGCGGCTTCTTGTAATTTGCGCTTGACTATATGGTTATAAGCCAAAGCCTCAAGTTCTTTTGTATAGTGGACATGAATGATGAATAGTGGATCTTCCAGGTGTGGAGATCCTTCAACATTTCGTCGTCTCTTCAAGAATCGTTCGTTGTGTATCATTTTTTCTCCATTACCACGTCGAAGATTATTCGAGCATGAGCCTTGCTGCGTCAGAAGAGCGATTTCGTCAAGGGTAGTTTCACCAGACGGAACCCTAAACAAGCTCGTGCCAAGCAGATGTCTTATTGTCATGCTAAGGGATCTCCCGGAGGCAATCCTAACGTCTTTCACCCTAGCCTTGTCGCGCGAGTCTCAACTTGTCTGAAATTGTTTAGAGGTAAAGGGCGGCATCGATCCATAACGCTCTCAACTCAGTTATTCCATTTTAAACTCCATTCGTTTTCATTCGACTCTTTTTATTTTCAGGATTATACTCTGAACATTTAGGAAAAAAACTTATGAATCTTTGATCACCTTAGAAATTCATTTGATTTAAATAATAAATTTTCTAATAACTTCCTTGTAATATCAGAAATTAGTTTAATGAAACTGAATTGCATATTTTGTTAAAAATTTTCCAGATAATTGTAATAATCATACTTGTTCAAAATTTTCGTAATTTTTCCAATTCTTTATTTAACAATTTAGCCTCTTTTCTATCAAAAGGAATAGTGACAATAAATAATACGTGTATATCTTTATTATACTCCTCCCTTTTACGGGTTTTAGAGTCTTCCATAGCCATTAGAACGTTACATCTCCAATACATATAAATTTTCTCCATTTTTTTACTTCTCCATCCTATCTTATACCCTTCCAGCCTATCTTGTACCCTTCAAATAATTCCGATACAGCAGGAAACGGAAGCCCTAACCCTCACCTACTCCATAGCGATAACCAATTCCATCTACAAACTATATTGCGCCACTACTCCTTTTGTCCAAACCAAAATATCTCCTTTCTACCCTGCCTCTCCATCTTTTTCGTCATCCTTTTTAGCGCTGGCAAGCCGCCTTACAAAATCATCGTAGCATACATCACATTTTGTAGCATTTTACAGAGCAAAAATTTTAGGAAACCGCGAACAAAATATAAACATGTCCCGCATCTAAATTCATCGGCACCCGTCATTCCCCGTACATTACATGTCTCACTTATTCCTCGCCTCCTCTCTCACACTTACTTTCATTCCTTTCTTATCCTCTATTCCACCCCTTCTCGCGAAATTCTCACCCGCTCCCTCACCTCACCCATACTCTCAATTGACATTATCCACAATTGACATTATCACCTCCCTCCTATATCCTCCTATCCTTAACGTCTTTATTCCAGTCTTTGTCTTTAAACGTTGACCCCACTTGAAATCGCCATATTATAATCGTATCAAAACTCAAAAAACAAGGATCCAGCCTTTATCCTAATCACACTATATTATATACTCACACTAACATTATATAATCACACTTCTAATACCACGACATACCTCAACACATTTTCCTTCACTCCTGGGGCGGAAACGTACAGATTTTCTATTTATCCTGCACGTACAATTACTCACCATTACATTTGCGTCACCCTCTCTCTCGTACATTTTTCTACAAAGCCCTTGTCACCTTCGCTATCATCTATCCCTTGATATACACATCTATTCCTCCTTTACCCCCCACCCCTCTTTACTTTGCTTTTCACTACCAGCCACAGCACTTTACCCCCTTCACTCTTCTTCTTTCTTCTTCAGTCCTTCGTCTTCTATCTTCCTCTCGATCCCAGTTACCACCATTGCCCCCTCTGTCTCGTTCCATCACAAAATAGTTTCCTCGATCCCAGTTACCTGCAATGCCCCCTCTGTCTCGTTCCATCTCCAAATAGTTTCACCCAACTTCGCCTTCATCAACTGCACCGTTTCTTCATCTTCCTTTCCTCGTTCCCTATCTTGCTCTCCACTCCAGTCACTTCCATTCTCTTGCGGACTCCCAATGCGTGCTTTCAAATCTTTCTTCCCTCTGTTCCCTCTCCTCTTTCCATTTTTCCCTGGTGAGTTCCGGCAGTGGAATTATTCATGTGCTCCTCGTGTCTTCGGTTTGGCAACTAGCATCCCTCTTTTCAGTTACCGACACTTTCCTTATAACCCCTTCCATCTCCAGACTCAGATCCTTGAGATAGATCTGTACTTTTGAGAACATCTTTATTTTCTTCTCTTCCTCCTGCATTCTTCTTTCTCTCTCCACCTTCCATTCATTCTTCAACCTTTTTTACCAAATTCTCCTGCTGCCTCAAAAGATCTCCAGTGCTTTCCCTATTCTCTGTCGTCATCGTTTCTCTCTTCTGGTTCCCTTTTTCGTCACTCAACCTGCCTTCCTAGTTCTGTCACAGTCACGTGGTCAAACCTTATCTCAGCCTCTTCACTCTTCCACTTATTCTCCTGCTTCAGCACCTCAGCTGAGCTCCATGCAGCATGCTCCAACTCTCAGTATTTCTGACTTGCGCACTTCTGCTGTCCACCTTCCACTCCCTTCTTCTTTCCTTACTGTCACCTGTCTCCACTGCTCTAGTCAACACTGCTATCTTCCGCGCATGCGTCTCTCAATATTGTCTTCTTCCTTTGCTGCAACCTAACCTCCAAATCTCACACGTGTAGTTTTTCAGAACTAATTTTCTGACTTTACTTCTCTTCTCCGTCCAAACCTTTACTTTATCCTTCACGAATACACCGTACGCTACCCTTTGATCACTTTCCACCGCCCTCACTCACCACTTATCACTTCCAAAACATATAAATTCTCCACTAATCCTCTACATCGTCCTCTCGCTACTTCTCACCCACCGGAAGTCCTCCAATAAATAATACGTAATCAAGTTATCAGCATTTTTTATTGTGAACTCCTATATAATTTTTTAATTTTTACACAGTTACCTATATATTTAATGCTGCAAAAAAAGCTTTAGACGAATTTTTCAAATTTCCGAACCGAACCGTATAGAAAATGAGTTGTGACATGTCAGAAGAAATAGAACCCATAGTTAATGAAATATTGTCAACGATTTCGTACAGAAAATCTTGAAGGTTCAGTCAGAGAGAATCTGAAAATCATGCCTCAGGGAATCACAATCATTAAGTGGCGTCTCCGACAGGCTTTTTGTCCATTCGCGTGGACATCGACTGTACATGAGGCGCACACAGACGCGCGAAGGATATTGGCAGTCGTAGACGATCGGAACAATTTGTGAATTTTCGTAAGTCGTGAATGCTTAACAGTGCCTGAGGAAGGTTTATCCGTTAAAATTTTTATACTTCCTCTTCAGTTTTCCGCCTGGGATATTTATTCAAAATAAAAATTCTGAAAAAAGGCTGTGAGTGGGAAGGTTTGTTCAAGCACGATATTTCTTTGTCCACTCTTAAGAATCTGCGCACATCTGCGCGCCTTGTTTTCCCTCAGCATGACAACGTTGTTCGAGACGATCCATGGGTACGGCACTCAAGGCAAATGACGGGGAAACTCAGACTCGGATCAGCGCTCCCTTTTGAGCGACCCTTTAACTAAAAGTTGAATGAAATTGATATAGCTACCCACTCCTGCTACGAAAATTTTCAAAACCCTGAGCGTATTTTTTAAATACTTTATTAATTAAAAATTTAATTGTTAAGTGTTAAAGAAATGGTATGAAATGCGAAATAATTAATTTTGCAAAGTTTAAATAGAATACAATATGTAGAAAAGATATAGAAAAAGAAGATAAATAGATTTTTGTCTTCTTTTTCTACACATTTTTTCTTTATATTCTATTCTATTAAAATTTTTCAATACTTTTAACGAGCAAAGTAAATTGTGATTTTGTAGTCACTTTATCAATAAAAAAAGTTATAATATTCTATTTAAATTTTTCAATGCTTTTAAAAAGCAAAGTTAATTTTGTAATCACTTTATCAATAAAAAAAGTTATATCTATTGAACTCTTATTATTGGTTAAATTTCAAAAGATTAGATAAAATGTGAATAATTATGTGTAATGAAAAAAGGTAGTTAAAATAATGTAATGAAAGTAATGAAATCTGCCAGATTCGCAGAAATCTTTCGGAAAAATATTACCTCTGAAAACAAAACACTGAAACATGAAATAATAGATAGATCGATAAAACTCTTCCCTTCTCAGAGATTTAGAATTTTTTCATATTTTACCACACTTTATCAGCAATTTAAAATATTACTGGCAGGGATAGAAATCGCATGATCTACGAATCTGTGCAGGCAACAGGTTATATTTCGTTCGTTTGTGTGAATATTAAATTGGACTCTTTTGCCTCTATACAACATCGTGCTTCAAAATATCAATATCCACTTTCATCTTTCGCTCAAATAAAGAAGCTCAACTCATGAAAGAGAATCGCAATAATAAAATTCTGCAATTTGTAGTTATACGTAAATGAAACAAACCGAGAATAATAATACCTTCTCTATTGAGTTTTTTTTTTTCTGGAAAAAGGTTAACGTAAGCGGAGGAAAGTACAGTTGACAATTAATATTAAAAATATTCAAAAATTTATTCTAAATTGAATCAAACATAAATTTAATCAAAAATCAATTTGATTATTGGGGCATCAAGATGTGAAGGCAAACATAACCACACTTTACCTTCTCTTGAACTGTTGACTGGTGCACATCCGCAGTGTAATTCACTCGACTCTCGCGCGCCTCTCTCGGACGACCCCTGAAGCTTTGCTCCCCCGTCCCACCTGCCCCTATAAGTTACCACAACAATATGACCGAGTGCCGTACCGTACCTATGAGACGATTGGTGTCTTTATTTTCCGGTGCTACTTGACCAATCACATGCACTCATTGGTTCACATTGGTTAGAGCAAAACACATAGCAAGAAATAGTTGTATCCTACTCCATCTCATGGACTTCTGGAACATAGTCGCTTTAACTTCTATGGTTTGAGTAAAGTAAACACAGCTGTCTAGTTATACTGAAAAATTTATTTTAATGAAATACAGTGTTCTGATGATTCACCAATATATAATATTGGAATTTATATAAGGTCTGCCCGCAGCAGCCAATAACCTATTATACATAATTGTATACGATTGCGCGGTGCAGGTAATATAGTTTTCAAATGCAGAAGTCAATTTATTTTAAGGTTATGTGGTAACACTTTGAATCCTTCAATAAAGAATTTTACGAGTAGTACTAATAATTTCTTTATAATTAATAATAAATGTGAACTGAAGTTAATCGTGTAAAAATTCTGTAAGATTAGTGCAAATATCTTCTACACAATTATGCAGTTCTACACAAAAATATAAATTAAACTTGACAACGAATTTAATACTTGTGATACAATTCCTACTTTTATAATGTAATATTTAGTAGATATATAGGTAATCCAAGAAGACTACGACTGTTTTTACTTTCAAGAAATAATACCTATGATAATACGTATGATTCCCGGAATACGGCAAATTTGAAAATTCTTCTGCCCAAAGGAAATAAAGATATTGGCCGTGCTAATTACTTTTGCGCTTGACATTTTCGACATAATTCTAACATTCGAAGGTCATTTCATGTCAGAGGCTAGGTAACGTGGCCGCGTTATTTCTGTAGCGTTCGACACTTTCATAATTTCAATATTAAGTCGAAGGCCAAGAAAAGTGGCCGCGCTATTTCTATTGCGCTCGACATGTCCTCAACAAGGAAGGAAAGATATA
>JBAGKK010423176.1:0-63478 GCA_037177015.1 Euceroptres primus
AAAATGTGTAGAATCTAATGGTCAATACTTTGAATAAAAAATTTTTGAGATTCCCTTGAGAATTAAGTGTTTTCTTTATTGAAAAAACTGGCAAACTTCAACTAACACCCCTGGTAAAAGATGGTTTGAACTCTAGAATCAGCCCCACAAGAATCTTTGAAGAAAAGTACGTCCAGAATCATTGCTTGGATCACCGAGAGTTCTGGAAACAACACCCCGAGGACTCCGCTTGGTCCATTCGGGTACCACAAAGCATAGTAGAGCAAGTTCTCTAGGAAAATCACGACTCCCCCATGCCGGCCTCCCTGGCATGGACGAGACTCTCAGGGATATCCAGACACGCTATTACTGGCCAGGAATGCGCCGGGCCGTTCGTCGCTATATAGGGAGCTGCCACCTGTGCCTCTGCACCACCAGAGGAGATTGTCTGAAACCCCGAGCTGCACAAACCCCTTGGGAAACTATTGCGCTCGACCTGATGGGTCCTTACCCCAGATCAAGCACCGGTAAAAGTTTTATCCTCGTCGTTATCTCTGCCGGACAGACCCTAAGCCACCTGTTGTTTGGAAGAAATCTTCAACGACTCGGTGAATGGAGGTTCAACCAGTACACTTATCAACAGCGATACGCCGGCCTGATCACGGCACCCCGCTTCGAGCCAGGCGACCGAGTATTCATGAAGAATCATCCTCTGTCAAGTGCCGACAGAACCAGGGTTTCGCACCCAAGCAAACCGGTATTCACCGGATTGAATTTTTCCTCGGCGGAGATGTGTATTGGGTACTCCACGACGGAAGAAGAATAAAAGTCCACTAGGAGAGAGAGAAGCAGCAACCAAGGCGAAAGCCCGTAGCACAGAGACGGCCGCTGTAGAAGAAGACGGATGAGATGTGTGAGAAGACAGCCTAGCCGAGAGAGAGGCAGCAATCGAGTCAGTGGCCCATAACCCGGAGAGAGAAAGCCTAGGAGAGAGAGAAGCAGCACCCGAGGCGAGAGCCCATAGTACAGAGAGAGAAGACGGCCGCAAAGAAGAAGACGGTCAAGCCGAGAGAGAAGACAGCCTAGCAGAGAGAGAGAGAGAGGGGGGGGGGGGAAGCAGCAACCGAGGCAGTAGCCCGTAGCACCGAGAGAGAAGATAGCGAAGAGGAGAGAGAAAATAGACACGGCGAACCGCCGGTTTCGCACCCAGCAAAACCCGGACAGGGAACCCAAAGAAAAAATGAAAACGAGGCTGATTACGACGACGCACAGCCGCACTGTCAAGCGCCTCGGCACTCGAGCCGTGGCACTCATCTACGCTCCACCGCGCTAAACAAACCCGGTGGCGAACCGGTTGCACTCCCAACCAGGGGTACTCAGCCAAGGTTTCCCTTACACCACAAAGCACCAGCAGCAGAGTTCTACGATGAGGAATCGCGAACAAACCCTGAGGAGGATGACCTCCAGGAAGAAGGTCATGACACTTTGCAATCCGACGCCGGAAGGAGCTACAAGCTAAATACAGGAAGGACGGCTTATTACCACGATGCCAGGCCGTATACACCTCGGAGGAGGCATTAATAAACTAAGTCGCGCGAATAATTTTAAACTCCGGAGTTAGGTTAAGGTTCCCGATCTAACATAATTACAGTTGATTTTCTTTCTTTAGAGTTAAACTAGGCTTAGTAATCAGCCAGCCCAACAAGTGCCTTCCCGGGGGGGGGGGGGAACTGTTATACGCGCCTCATCGGTAAATTGCGAGGCCGCGCGAAAATTCTATATTAAATTTTAGACTCCCTCGCTAAGTCACTTGTTTGGCTAGAGAAAACTAGAAAAACTAACGGTAAAAGGCGATGCAGTAGGCGCCGTCTTTGTTCTTCCTTCATTCTCTTTCTCTCTCGGGATCCCCAGAAAACCGGTTCTTCCTCTCACCGCTTTTCACTGCAGGTAAAGCGGAAAGACAACCATGGCCGATCTCATGCAAGTAACAAGAGAGAAAGAGAGGTCTCGTTACCAGATAAAAACTATGCGAAAAAAAGGGTCCTCTCTTCCTCTCCCTTACTCTAGAGTAGAATCTAGGATATAAAAAGGGCCCGTTTTGGCCATGTACTTCTTCTTCTTATTTGTGGGTTCTTGCGAAGCAAAGTTCCAGTTTTCTATCCTAGGGTTAGGATTTATATATATTCTTTATAATCTCAAATCTTCTTAGCTCAATAATGTATGCGATCTTCTAATCACCACTTCTTTAGTCAAATACTCTTTGTTAGCAACTCAAAAGTTAAGAAGCACTCAATAGCACATGTTTGAAATTATAAATTTAACCAAAGCCATATCACACGATTGGCCACCTTTGTCTCATGGAAATTCCTCCTTCAATTATCTCACGGCCATCTTGTATAGTGACGAGGCTCGTTGCTTGGAAGGGAAAGGAGGGATAGCGACGAAGGTAGCCGCCTCCCATCTACAGTAGCACCAACCTTTAACATCTTAGTTTAGTCAACTTAACTCTAGAGAGAAAACATATCCTTAAAAAGAAACTAAAGAGAAAGATACACAGAAAAGATATTTATACATATGCTTCCTTTATTAACAATTATCAAATTATAATATTCCCCAATTTAAAAAACCTTCCTAATTCCAAGACAAGGTCCAAATTCGGGTCGAAAACTAGTTCCAAAATATCGGCATCTTCAGGTCTAGCCATCGAGAAACGGTTATGCAGGAAACCGTATAATGCACCTGCATTATACGGTTTCCTGCATTTCCAGACGAGAGAAGAGGACAAAAATGAACCAAGTGTCCTAGGTCTCTCAAAGCCGCACCGCAGGCACATTCAACCGGCAAGTTCCAGCCCTTTCTAATAAAATGGTCCCCGGTGCATACATGAGCGGATCTTAATCTGGTAATTAAATTAATAGCCGCCCTAGGAGCCTCCATCCCCGCGAACCATGGTCTGGAAGTTTTATAGTCGATACAACCAAAATATCGAGAACGAGAACCTCGAACCGGTCCATAAGCCCAAAGAACGCACAGCCAATCACTAAAATCCTTCTCCAGAATGTGCCTTATATCTTCTAGTGGCAATTTAATCGGTAAGTAAAGTTCAATCGCGGAGATAGTGTTAGAAATTTTATCCGACACCATATTACCCCGGATACCCTGATGAGAGGGGATCCTCAAAAATGAAATAAGATTACCCCCGTGCCTAATACGACCTATCAAATTCAGAATTTTAATAATCACTGCAGATATCCTAGGATCCCTAAATGCATTTTTAATATTCCACAAAACCGCCCGGGAGTCCGAAAGAATGATGGATTTCTTCAGGCCTTCTCGTTCAATGAATTTGAGGGCGAAGAATATCCCGAAAAGCTCCGCCGAAAGAGAAGAAGCCAGACTGTTAAGGCGCAGGCCAAATTTAATATCTAAGCTCGGTATGTAGTAACCACATCCAACCCTGCCCTGAGTGGGATTTGCGGACCCATCAGTGTACACTTCACACCATCCTGGATAGGATTGACACAGAATTTTCTCACATTCTTTGCATGGAGATTCCACATTTTTAATTACAACCCCTGATTCCAAATCTACTTAAGGCAACCAAAGATAATCTTCCCAAACCATATCAAAATAGGACGGTTTATTTGTTCGCGCGCAACACTTGAGGATGCTCACCATTTGTTCATAAGCCACGAGAAGACCAACCTTTTCAGGATTCACTCGGAACTTCCCATTCGATTGTCTGCACCTTTCCGACAAGAGTTGCAGTTTCGGGAATAATGGGTTATCTTGCCATGAGTAATTCCTCAAAATAAACCTATTCGCAAGTAAACTCCTTCGAAGGGATAACGGAGGCTCATCTGCCTCTGCCAATAAAAGAGTAATAGGAGTAGAACTCATAACCCTAGAACCACTCTCAGGGCGGCATAATGAACCCTATCTAAAATATTTAAAACGGTAGGACTAGCCTTCCAAAAGAGTGGAGCACCCCATTCTAGATAAGCTCTCACCAGGTTTCTCATTACAAGACGTAGCATTAAAGGGTAAGGACCCCATGAAACCTTCGATATAACTTTAAGAACATTGATTGCACGCGAAGCCTTAGAGGCAATATACTTAATATGCGGAATCCAAGTAAGTCGCATATCCAGCAGAATCCCCAAATAAAGAAGAGTATCCCGACAATGGATATCGGTTCCATCAACAATAAGAGTGATATCCTCTATTTTAAGTGTTGTACGCGAGAACAAACAGAGTTGCGTTTTAGGAGGAGCAATTTGAAGTCCTAGTTCCTCTAACCATGGCGAAATTAAATCGATAGCAAGTCTTAACTGTGTGAGAGTATCTCCTAAATTTGTAAACCGAATATACAGGAAAATATCGTCAGCATATATAGCCGCACGAACATTAGGAGGAAGAAACTCCAAGATTCTATGTAAATCGAGGTTGAACGAGATCGGGGACAACACCTCTTCCTGCAGGACTCCAACTCCACATTCTCTAAGCTCCCCAGATTGAGCAGAGAAATACACACGTCTCTTGGAGGTAAGAAAGCCTACAAAGTTGACTATTTGGCTCGAAACACCCAGATTACCGAGTTGCCTAACCAAAACAGTCGGCCGGACACTGTTAAAAGCCCCTTTAATGTCCAAAGCTAAGGCTAATGTACTCTCCCCTCTTCCAAAACCTTGTACTATATCAGTGACTACCATGGACACACAATCAAGAGCCGACCTGTCACGTCTGAATCCAAACTGGTATCGAGGTATCCAGCCTTCTCTTTCCGCCCTGTATTCCAGCCTTTTTTGAATAAGTCGTTCAAAAAGCTTGCAGAAAACTGAAGTTAACGAAATAGGCCGAAAACCCTTCCCAAACGGCTTAGGAAGAAAACGCACCAGCGTATCTCTCCATGTTTCAGGAAATTTAGAATAATGGAAAAAGCTGTTAAAAAGTTTCAAGATGAACCGAAGCACTGTTTCTGAGAACCTCACAATTTCATACGACACGCCGTCCAAACCCGGAGTCGACTTCTTCCTACACGCCGCCAAAACTATTTCAAATTCAGAAGAGGAGAACGGATCATTAAAAGGATCAGTATCCTCCCTAACAGGGATCAAGGGAATATCCTCAGGGATAATATCAGGCCTTATTAATTTCTCCTGTGGACGAGAAATCTCAGCCGAATCTGGTTCATTAATCCGGTTAGTATTTTTTGCAGCGTCCCTATTAAGTAGGGAATTTACAACCCCCCAAATCTTATTCAACCCCATCGAAGAATCCAGCGATTCACAGAAAGTTCTAAAGGAATAAAATTTTTGACCTCTCAAAAACCTTTTAATTACTTGATCGACTTTATCAAACTCCGCCCTAGCAAATCGCATTTGAACAACGTTGACAATCCTACGTGCGGATCTACGGACTCTAACTGCGCAGTCACATTCCTCGTTCCAGCACAAGGGTTGCAACTTTCTTTTACCCACCCTAGATCCCGCTCGATATGCGCTCCACTTCTCAAGTAGTTCAAACACAGAGTCAATAAATTTTTCATACACCACCGCTGGATCCGCAGATTGTTCCAAGTCGTTAGTCAGCTCGGGAAGAAGCTCCTCTAATTCCCGATTAAACTGCGTCCAGTCTAAGGATTTAAGATTAAATCTATTTGAGTTAGACACACCATGTAGCGCCGGAGCCAGGTCAACACTACCCTTTAGTATCCGATGGTCTGAACCGTACTGGTCCTCCAACACCTCACAACTCTCGAATGGAATTAAAGAGGCTGAAACAAAACCCAGGTCGAGATTGCTGCCTGATCTCCATGTATGTGAAAAATAAGTGGGAACCGAGTCATTTAAAACAACCAAATTAAAATCAGAAACAATGGGTGTGAGTATATTACCTCTCCTATTAGACAAATCAGCACCCCACGCAGGAGAGTGGGCATTAAAATCTCCACATAATAGCATATACTGTGGGTTCGTAACCCGATTCAGGATTTTGAATAATGATTCATAGTCCAGTTCTGTGTCCGGTGGAGCATAAACGTTAAGAATTGCAATTTTACCTTTAACCGTGGAGATACCTACCACCTCTATCTCACTCAACCACTGATCTTGCATATCCACCATGTCCGTAACAAAGTCGTTCCTAACCAAGATCATAGATCCCCCTCCCCCACCCCTACCGGATCTTCGGTCACACCTAAACGTTATATACTTTCTAATCTCCCATACTGGGAATTCCTTAGATAGCCAGGTTTCAGAAATACACAAGATGTCCAATTCGTAATCAAAAACCAGGGCTTCCACCTGCTCTTTTTTGTTCAGCACACTACGTGCGTTCCAAATTCAAAATTTGATCTGTCTACAATCCTTAGCCATGATGTAAAGATTAAACCCAGGCTAATTAAAGCAAACTAGTCCCTAAACCCAACCAGATCACCCAAAAAAAATATTCCCACTGAAGAACCCTTAGAGAGGTAAAAACGAAATTTAAATACCTTAAATAAAACCGTGTAACAATTTAGTCCAACTGGTTTGAGAAGATTCGTTTATCTCTACAATTTAATTAGCGAGATGGGTGAGACAGGACCTCTAAGAAGTCCCAAAGAATCCGAAAAATCTGTAGACCCGCTCCCCTGTTCCCTTTCCACATTACCAGAAGGAAATTCGAGTCCTGTGAAAAGACCATTCCCTTTCAATGATTCCATAATTTCATTATTCCTACCACCTAAACTTAGCAAGGCCAAGGCCGCTTCTGTAAGAACCTCAGGATACGGGACAACCCGTTGAAGAGGCAGGGTGATCCCCAAAACAATTTGAACATAAGACAAATTTCGGAACTTTAGGAACATCAAATGCGAATTCAACATTCCGATGGTTCTCTTTCAACCATCGGAATTTGTACGCCGTTGAATCGCAGAGACTAGAGATCTGGAGGTGGCATCTAGCCTGTGCAGAATATTCTGTACGTTATACTTAACATCAATCTCCACATTTGTGAACCCTTTCTTTCTCATAAGAAAGGGAGAGATGTAGGCCCGAAACCCGCCCATTTTAAAAACAGGAGAGTCTACCAGGGAGTTCGCATCCCTTCAATCCTCGCAAAAGATCTTAATTTGATTCTTCCCACTTACCGAGAGGTTTCTGTTCCCTTGTATGATCGATTCAACATATCTGCAAAGGCCAGAAGGCCATAGTTCCCCAAATTTCGTCCATCAGTTGTACTCTTCACGAAAATTAAATATGGAGAAGGGGAGGAAGAATGAAACCTAATATTCGACTTGGAAGGATCTCTAATCCACAGAATTTCACCAGGAACTGGCCTTTCATCAGACCTATGAAGTTGTTCATCCGATCCATCCCGTTCACCGGAGTCAGAAGCAACCACTTCCGCTACATTGATACAATTGGGAGAACGAGATCTAAAGCTACCGTTGGATCTATTTACCAAAGAAGATTCCTCACTCCCGGAGCCTATTTTTCTTCAGAGGATTTGTAGAGGTAAAGGAAGAAGATCCTCTTGATGAAGGCGAACCCCTCTGTCGTTTACTTATTTCCTCCGATACCAGAGTCTGATCCTCAAATCCATCAGGAGAGCCGCCCATGTATGCACCAGGTCTCCTCTCCTGTAGCTGAGCGCCAGAGAAACCCCTGCCCTTAGATCTGTCTTTCCCCGCACGAGGACCAGTACTAGTTATACCTCGGTCCATGATAGCAGTTCGAGAGACCAGGTCAATCTAAAAATAAGTTACTAATAAGTTATTTGTAATCCCAATTTCTCCAGTATTTATCAAAGTGTTCCTTTAACCAAAAAGAAAGACTTTGATCTAGTCTAATTAAGTATCCCAAGTCAGGGTCACCAATTGTAGCATAGACAGAATCTAGCAATTCCGGGAACCGAATCTCGATCAACAGAGACAGAAGGACATCTAATATTCTATTCGTCCTTCATGACTCAATTATTAGTTAGTTCAATTATATAGTAAGCGCGAAAAAGATAAGGCGACTCAGACCTCAGACAGAAGTAGCAAGTCAAACAAGCAAAAAATAAGGCGACTCAAACCTCAGACAGAAGTAGCAAGTCAGTAGCCCGAGAATTAAATTCATAGAACCAAGAGCATAAACTTAGTCTTACTTCCCTCTAATATTATACTTAGATAAAGGAAACGTATGCATTAACCATTATAATTGTAGAAAAGCCAAAATGCCTTATATTAAAAGCCAGTTATTCTATTAATCAATACTGAAAACAGGAGACTGTTTATTAAAGGTTATGTAGCTGAAAGGAAAAATAAGATAAGGCTGGGATTTGGAGAACAAACTGCCAAGGTTAAGCAGAATAATGAATTTAGGCAGCAAGGAACATAACCTTGTTATGCATAACCTTCTTCAAAGACAGTCAGCTCTACCGTTCACTCAAAATTTTTATAAAACACTTCAAATTGAGTTTGACTGCGCAGCATTATTCAGCGACCCTACTCCTCGCAGCCGACGGTAAGCCACTTTCGCACCCCTTGTTCTACTTCCCAACTCTTCCTCCCTGCTCCTTCCCACTGGACGGCATCCCAAAGGCCTTGGCCACTGGACGGTGCCCCAGCGAGAGGACTCCCGCTCCCTCCTTCTCCCACTGGACGGCACCCCAGGGGTCTAGGCTACTGGACGGTGTCCCAGCGAGAAACCCTCCTCCTTTTTTCCCTCCCACTGGACGGCATCCCAAAGGTCTTGGCCACTGGACGGTGTCCCAGCGAGAGAACACCCTCTCAGATCCCCTCCCCCCTTCCACTGGACGGCATTCCAGAGGTTTCGACCACTGGACGGTGTCCCTGCGAGAGGACTCCCCCTCCCTCTCACTGGACGGCATCCTAGCGGTTCTGACCACTGTACGGTGTCCCAGCGAGAGTCCCCCCCTCCTCTGCTCCCCCCATAGGGCGCCTCGTTTAACCACTATGTTTTCTCGATAGATGACCTCCGCCAAGAAAAGCCCTACCCGCACCAAGCGTGACCGGAAGAGATTCTGGAGCTGAAAGGGAATCCCACGCCGTGCCACGACACCGTCACTTTCAGGACCGACTCCACTGCTGCCAACCGAAACAGCGCCACCTAGCTCGCCTATCCGGCATACGCCCGTTCCCAGGGTCGCTTCAACGCCTCACTTCCCGCCGATGCCTCGGCCGGAGCCACTACTCTCGCCACTTCGGGCCTCTCCAGTCCTCACTACCGAGCGCCCCTGCCCGAGCCCGCACAAGCCGTTCCCCGACCTCGACCTATCCACCAGCGATGACTGCCTGCTCTTCGAGCCTAATTCACCGATCTCTCTAAGCCCAGCGCTGGCATCCCTCCGCCTCGGCGCAGGGAGACCTCCGAAGGACGTGGCTGACTACGCGCCGCCAGCACCGAGAAACCACGCCAACCCGGCGATCCCTTAGAGACCGCAACGTCACCATTCCCTGGCGCCTGGACACGCCCCGGGAAGAGGGCCCAATCACGAAAACACTGCCCGACCAACGTCATCAACCCCGGATCAAGTTCATCGTGATGATCCCTCCCGCGCTCGACGTTCGACCGAATCGAGGCCAAGATTCAACAACATCGGCGGGAAAACCGTCACCACAAGTTCGCGCGCTTAGAATAACTCCAAAAAAATATATATACAGAAAAAAGAGAGTGCAATAAATAAAGAATATCTAGTAACAACGTTCCTGTCACCGGCCCAAAGCTAATTCCACTTTGCCTCTATGCCTTTTACGTTACGACTCTCCCAACATCAGTCCTCTCCCTAACCGCCCGCGTTACCTTACCTTTGCGATCCCACTCATTCGACTTGCGCGACTCACCTTGCGGCAAGTTACAGCGCATCGCGACAACGCACCCACCACCTCGATCTCCCACTTTTCACCCTTACCCCAAACCATCGAGATCGTATTAAATACATGTGGAAGTTAACAATCTAGAAGTGACACTACCCAAAAATTAGAGCAAGCTCGGCTGCGGATTGTAATAAAAAATAAAATTTTTAGTTTAAACAGAAAAATAGAAACTTGCGCCTGAGATATTGAGTTGCTGAATACGGGTAAATAAAGTTTAGTGAAAAAAAATTGGCCAGTTCCGGGTAAATCTACTGAGAATTTGGGGGGTAGAATTTCATAGGTTTTCAAAATCGGCTTTGGATAGCGAATTAAAATCGAATTTTCCATACTTGATAGAAATAAAAACTTGCTCCCAAGATATAGGGATGGTGAATGAGAAGAAAAAACTTTTGATAAAAAGGAATTATTCTGTTCCAAGAAAATCAAGATTTAGTGTTGACGGTATTGCACTGAGTCAAACAATTTTTCGCTGAAAATTTGATAAAAAAATAAAATTATAATTTTTTATCAATAAAGTTTGATAATTTCGAGAAATCAATTTTTTTAAGTATTAGCAAATTTAATTAATATCGAATTTCTTTAGAAAATTACAGTTTTAGAAAACTCTACTTTTCAATTGTTGCAACTATATATATTTATATATATAAAACTAATAACATGCCTGATTAAAGGATTATTATGATATAATAAATTAAGTAAATATTTATATTACTGTTATTATAATATTATAATATAATTATGTCAGAGCAGTGTATTAATTTTATAAACTACTCATATATAAATAAATTATATTAATAATAAAAAAGAAAATTTTGTTTACATTGATAGATTATGAAGCTAAAAGTTTTTTAAACTTATTTTTAATAATTTTAAGTTAATTAAAACTGTTAAGCTTCAAAGTCAAAGTTGTATAATTTATATATAAATAATATATAATTTAATATGGCAGATTAGTGCAATGAATTTAAACTTCATAAATGAAATTTATACTAATTTTTATTATAAATAATCGTTTCTAATATTGGATGTTAATTTTGGCTTTAGGGTCAGAATAAATAATTAAGTTAATTTTTAATTGAACCAAACGTTTCGTCGCATAATGGTGGCCCTTATCAGATAATGTAAAACATTTACAAAAGATTTTTTTATTAAATCAGGGACGCAGTGTATGAATGTAATATAAATAAGAAAATTATTTCAAATTTGGTTTAGTACAGTCTTAAATATCTTTGGTAATGTTTGCACAAAACTAAAAATGTGTATTGTCCTTACAATAATTGGACAAAATAATAAAATTTGTAACATAATATAAGGGTCTAGTACGGTCTTAATAAAAACGATAACTTTGGTAGAGTTCTCAGAAATTTATAATGCAATATAATGAAGTGGTAAATATGAGATTGTATTCAAATTTGAAATTCAACTTGTAATTAATGAGATTCTTGTCAACTAACCTTGTGGAAATTGTTTCAAGGGTCAATATAATCTCCCACTGAGTTTTATTAAAAATATGTAATTATTTAAATTCAATATTAAATTATAATTTTAATTGTTTACAATTAATTTATTATTTATATTAATGACTTTATTAAGATGAGCCTTTTAACTTAATTAGAACGAAAATTATTAGGATATATTCAAATCCGAAAAGGACCAAATAAAGTAAATTTTATAGGTTCATTGCAACCTTTTAATGATGCAATTAAATTAATTACAAAAGAATTATTTCTAGCTTATAATTTTAATTATTTATTTAAATTAATAAAACCAATTATTAGTATGATATTAATATCCGTGAGGATATTAATAAAAAGGAAGTGTCATCTTCCTCTACCTCATCTTCCTCTTTTATAGTTATAACTAGTTTACACCTTTCAAAATATAGATTTAATGTTTAAATAAAAGTTTCATGTTAATAAAGCTGAAAAATAGTTTGTGCTAATATTTTATATTATTTTATTTCTATTAAAAATTGGTCAAATATGAATTCGTTGGAGGAAAAGTAGTTGGCTTGAAATTTCTCTTAAAAGGTAAGCAATTAAAATGTATCTTTATGAGATAGACAGTCTTTACGAAGTAGTTACATGGAAGGAGAAGGATCCGTCTCGTGCAATCCTTTTTCATTCCGGTCAGCCCCTTCTAGGCGCAACAAAGTCAAGATCCGTGTGAAAGCTGAGACGGGTACAGACTGTACAGACATGAATGGCTGCTGACGTCAAAGCGCTCGGAAAAATTGCGCAATTTCACCATTCCGTTGCGACGAACGGAATTTATTTACGCGTAATAATTCAGCTTTCTTCCGAAATCAGTGTTCTCATGCTGGTCTGCTCCAGGGAGAAATTGCGGCTATTTTTCAAATCCGCATCCGTCTCGAAGTTATATAATAAAATTTATTCAGTTATAATTTGATTATTGAATAAACTATTTATTATTGTTTTATATTAATATGATTTTTTAAGAAACTTCACTTTGAAAAAATTGAAGACAGTTTTTAAAACGTTTTCATTCATAATCAAAAGAATTCGTATAAAGAGAACAAACTTTTTGTTTCTTGCTTGAGAAGGTTAATTTATACATAAAAAGAATAAATTAAAGTGGATTTTAATTAATAGAACTGTAAAGTATGTTTTGCATTGTAGTTCAGTTCGTTCAGAAATTTGTTTAAATCAAATAAATCGTTTCCTCAGTGAAGAGATTATAAACGCAATATAGAAAAATACAGAGAGATTACAAAAGATACAGTGAATGATAGTAAACGCAGTGGTTACAGAGATTTCAACAGATTACATGAAATTACATAAGATTACAAAAGAATATAGTGATTATTACATGAGATTATCAATTTTTTTTACTACGAGTTTTAGTGACTAAAGTAAAGTGAAACCTAAAAAGATATGTATTGCGGCCCACTCTTCTAGTTTTTATCAAAATAACTCCATTTTTCCATAGTCTCATAAATTCTGGAGAAGGCTAATGCAGGCTGACCGTAAACTATCTTTACTACTTAAAAAGAAGTAGCTTATTTCTATTATTGACGATTAGGAATAAAAAAACTCTCATTAGCTATACAGTAAATCGTGGGATATTATTTTAATTTGCAGCGTTATTATTTTGATCTGAAGTGGATAATTTATTCTATTTTCAGTCTTTTTTTATTGATTTCCCAGTTTGCTGCCGATAAACCTTTTTCCCCTATTTGACAATTACATTTTTCGCCCATGCGCATTGCTACTTATCAGGAAAAAACTTTTTTGCATATTCCTAAAGGAATTTGCATATTTCAAAGTTTTTTCCTGATAAGTAGCAATGCGCATGGGCGAAAAATGTGACGCCACATCGGGAATTTTCGTACAACTTTTTGCACAAATACACTGGAAAGCATGTAAATAATTCAGTTTAAAAATTATTTATAAAAATTAAGGTAACGACAATGGTGGAAGAGAAAGCAGAAACCAATGCAGAAAATGAGGAGAAAAAATCCAGCATGAAAAAGGGAATATCGAAACCGAAAATACTATTTACGGGTTTGACAGATTGCGAGTTGATGTGTTTCCAACAGTGAAAATTACAGAAAAATATATTCCGGGGGCAGAATTTGTACGCAAAACTGTCGAAGAGCACAAAATAGTACAATTGAAAAGATAGTTAAAATGTAAAGCAGAAGGAAAAAGGAAAGGAAAAAAGAAAAGGAAAAAAACAGACTTAGTGGAAAGGTAGGGTATTCAACAAAAAGCTTTACACTTAAGGTATCATGCAACTAATATGTGAAACCAATAAGGATTACTTTCAGTTTTATGTTAATATTCTGTTACTTATAAAATATTAAAACATTTTAGAGAAAAAATTAAATTTTATCATACAAGTAATACACGCATGCCTATAACTGAAATTCAACTTTTTCATAATATTATTCACAATATTTTTATTCCTATAATACTGAAATAATAAAAAATTATTTAAAAAAGACAATAAAACATTTTATGAGAAAATCTAACCTCCAAACTGAAAACCTACCTTTTTAATAAGTCCCGGGAATATCTTTCTGTTATTTTTACTGTTGGAAGCACATCAACCCGCAATCTGTCAAATCCGTAAATAGTATTTATCTATTTTGATTTTCCCTTTTTCATGAAGGATTTTCCCCTCATCTTTAATTGTATTATTTACATGTTTTCCCGTCTATTTATGCAAAAAGTTGTTCGAAAATTCCGGATGTGACGTTACATTTTTCACCCACGCACATTGCTACTTTTCAGAAAAAAAAGTCTATTAAAATGATACGTTGGGATTTTCTGCGTATAAATACCAGGGAATGAAACGTTATCAAAACCGATTTAAATGAACTGTTTAAATGTTATAAATTAATACCGGAACTTCAGAGCGGACCTTTTCATAAATAAACAATATGTTTCCTTCCCAGCTTCAATTCGTTTCTGAAACCGTAACCGGTTAAAAATCAAAACCAAATACATGAATGGTTCATAATGGATTCAATAAAAGTACTTTCACTTGTTTATTCATTTTCTACAAACTTCACTTCATACATCTTGAATGTTAAAAAACCGCATCACGGATCGTTTGCAATCCGGTAGAATGAAACAAAAAGAATACGATATCGCTCTTACCGAACGACATGAAATAGTTTGTTTCGTTTGGATCTCAATACCAAATTAACACCGGAATGCATGTTTCGTTTCATTCCCTGATAAATACTCTCAAAATTGAATTTTTTAAATGTAAAAATATTTAATTAAAAAACTAAGTAGGTACTCTTCTTCAATCTGGTTTTAAATTTTGTCATAATCGGCCCAATATATGTTCTCTTGGGAAATTTTTTCTATTTTGATGAGCTACAATATAAATGAATGTTAGTCAAGACTACTAAGACCTTTTTTCTTTGTGATTCATTATATTTATTTATGATTTTCAAGTTATTACAGTTGAGTAAGAAAATTAATAAATTATATATCAATATCTTGTACATGTAAACGACATGCGAAACATAAAAAGCCACTTAATCCTCGTTTTCCTTACGCCCATATCGACACCGAGTAATAAAGACTTTCGCTGATCGACACTTTGTCGACTTCCGGTTTCCGGAAGCAAAAAGCCCGGGTCGAATTCACTTGTGATTGTTATTCAGCCTACGTCGGACATGATTCAACCTCGCTCCGTTTACGCACCACGCTGTATGCCGTGCTACCTGCTCTTTGATGATTAAGAAAAAAGAAAGTTGAGCTATACCTTCTCATAGAGAAGTAATTGTCTGGAATTCGAATCCGCCTTCGAGCTCTCTATATGAAGAGAATTGCGATGTACAATTCTCGAGGAAATTCGAGAAACTTCCAGTGAAATGGAAAAAAGAATGCGTACAGATTTTCTGACATTTGAAAATGCAACAGATGTCATTTTAAAATTCTAAATAAGAGAATTAGCATATTAAAATTGAAGAGTTGTAAATTAAATAATTTCACTTTCAGGAATGGTAAAATTTTATTCTTTTTACTTTCGAGTCTTTGGAACAAAAGGAAAATGTCTTTTTTTACTAATATGGCAAGTATTATTAATATGACTGTAAGTATTATTAAAAAATGTAAGTATTATTAAAAGTATTATTATTAAAATGTAAATATTATTAAAAAATATTATTAACCTGTACGTATTATTAAAATACATTTAATGCATAAATAACTCTTAATTATACTATATTTGTGTTTTTGGGTTTTCTGTTCACTTTTCTGCTTCCGTATTTAAAAACGAATAAAACAATAAAATTAAAAATACAAATAATATAATTATATTGCTTCCATTTTTCTAGAAGTCATGTTTTTTTAGTAAAAATAAACAGAAGGATGAATCATTTTTAAAGTCATGAAATAATTGCATTCGACTTCTTCATTGCTAATCGTACTGAACAACTGAACCAAGTTTTAAAGTACTTATTATTACTTTTTTTATTATTACTTATTATTACTTTTTATTATTACTTATTATTACTATTTAAAGTACTTATTATTATATCCTTATTAAGTATTACAATATTGTAGAAATATAGAGTAACAGTATCACTGAAAAAATGGGTTGTTGGGCCAACTACTTTAGTAGTTGGACAAACTACTTTAGTATTTACAAACTTTTACTAGTTGATGTAACTATTAAAATTGTTGTTGCAACAAACTGAATAGTTACGCCTACTAATAAAATAGTTGTCTGAACTAATAAAGTAGTAGATATATATGTTACAAGTCAAAGTAGTTGGCCCAACTAACCATTTTTTTCAGGGTAGATAACCAATTTGCAATTTATTGATAATAATTATAATAATTATTTCAAAATAGTAAAATATGTATAATGATTAAAATTTATATAGTATATTATATTTATATAATTTTTTATATTTATATATTACTATTTTATATATTTATTTTATATTTATATATTATATATATTATATTTATATAATTAATTTATTCAATTTTCAATGTAATTAGTTAATTACTAATTAATTGATTCATCACCTACCATAGAATCAATTGTATTATGATCTCTCCTGTAAAAGTTACAGACAAAAGATCATTATTATATATTTTCAATTTAGAAAACTTCATTAAATTGATAAGGTAATTTTGTTTCAACAAAGGCTTTCCTAAAATAATAAAATAATCCACTTTTAAAGTTAAATGTTATTTCAGAAAATCCGTTCCTTTTTGAATAAAAAAATATTTTTACGATGAGTGTCTCGCCCTTTGTTTCGGCCTTTGTAAGAATGGATTTTGGTGAAAGTTGACTTTACCAAGAGGGGAGAGTATATAGGCCGCGTTTCGATTCTGACGGACTCACAACGAACACTCTCGTCAAAACTTGAAGAGGTGCATGCACAGGCCCTCCGCGAATTTAGTTTATTCAACAAATCACTTTCCTTTCTCTTCAGCTCGTCGGCAGCCGACTCGACGAGCGATCGGTTCGCGAGTCTCGTTCCGTTCTGTTTTATTTCGTTTTTTTTTAATTTAATAAAAATTTCATGAACAACAATCGCTTGAAAAAGGAACTAAAAAGGATTTGATAAAAGTGCCAAGTGTGTGTGCCATAGGATTATAGCAACGCTGCTGAAATTGGATGGAAAAGGTTGGTGAATTCAGCTAAAACAAAATTTAGTGCCGGGTGTGATTTTGTCACCTTCAACAATTTCGAAAGTGCATCTGCAACCGCTCTCCGGATCCGAAGGATCGTTTTCTTGCTTTCCTTCTTGCTTCCGGGTAGAAGGAACACGAGGTTCCGTGTCTGCCGGCTGCTTCCGTCGTCTGCTATTCTTGCATGATTTACTCACCCCTGAGAGAGGGAAGAAATAGTTCAGCGTGAAACTAGAGAGTGATTTGAATTATTCCTAAAAAAGTGCTCATATGGAAATTACTTTAGAATTAAAGGTGTGCAGTTCGTCAGTTCCAATTTTCAATGCACATTGGCACCCTTTCGGCCACGTTTAGAAGATTGAATTTTTCGAAATTGAGTTTAATTCGAAAAGAAATTGAAGCTTCAAAGCTCTCTTCGAATGCAGGATTTCCCGAACTTGAAACTATTCAGTTGGTTTTGAAATTAAATCCATCTGAAATGCAATTCGAATATTCGATTCGAATTTTTCAAATTCGAATTGCATTTCTCGAAATCGAAATTATTTAGTTGGTTTTAAAATTAAATCCATCTGAAATGCAATTCGAATGTTCGATTCGAATTTTTAAAATTCGAATTGTGTTTCAGATGGATGCAATTGGAATGCAATTCGAATGCTCGATTCGAATTTTTCAAATTCGAACTGTATTTCAGATGGATGCAATTGAAATGCAATTCGAATGTTGGATTCGAATTTTGCAAATTCGAATTGCATTTCAGAAGGATTTAATTTCAAAACCAACTGAATAATTTCGATTTCAAGAAATCCTGCATTTGAAGAAAAATTTTTCTTCGGAAAATTCAATGTTATAAACGTGGCCGAAAAGGTGCCAATTTTCATTGAAAATTCGAACTGACACACCTGTATTTAGAATTTTAATCCCGTTTCAGTTCCGGCTTCAATTTCAGATTTTTTCAACAAAATAATTTTCATTTTCCAATTATAATGTTTGTAATTAATCATAAATTAATTAGTAAATTAATTATAAGTTAATTAGTAAATTGGCATGTCAAGGAATGATATAATTTCTTGTGATAACTAATGATATTTGCTAACTACATGATTTTTTGCTTAACCATTTTTTTAAATTAAACATGACCCACATGCCATTCTAAGTAAACTGACTAAATTATTCAGTTCATATGCTTAAAATAATTAACTACATTTAAAGTAGAAGGTTGGGAATCGATTTCTATCAAGATTTCGATTCGTGTTGATCGAAGATGTAATTAGATATGTAACATGCTTCTCTTTCTATCACTCCTCTTCTTCCAGAGAGTACGCGTTGAAAAGGCAAAAGGGTATGTGGGGTAGCGAGTCAGTATGTCAACGTTCTCACGTCTCTCGTCGAAGCGTCCTTCCTTCTCCGGTTCTATGTCGAGAATAAGGCCGCGTGTGAAGAGAGATGGAAGGATCTTGAGATTCATCAGAGTGAAAGAGATAGACAGGAAAAGAGACACGAAATACCGTCTTCATCTCGTATCTCCATTCCGGACGAATACCATTTAGGAATTTAACCTAACACGATTGACGACCTGTAATCTTAATTAGTATAATGGAAATTGCTAAAAAATAAAAATAAATTTATAATCTCATTGAATTACAATCAAAACTAACAAAAGATGAACAAATTATTTCAAGTTGGAAGTGTAGAAGAACTTGTAAAACTTATCATTTCTGTAGAATTAGCAACTACAATTTAATTAGCAATTCATAAAATTTAGTAGATTGAAAAGGGCATCTTTAACCCCATTCAGCAGGAAAGACGTAATTTGTTTAATTCTAAATAATACATCAGTAAAATTCGATGAAAAATTTCCTTTCAAGAGGTTGTGGAGGGCTAGGAAGGTTCTTGAAAAAAATTAATTATTATCTTGAAAAATGTTAGTAATGTTACTTAACACATGTTCTAAGAGAAAAATGTTTACTTTATCAGGAAATAAGTGAAAAACATAAAAAGTGTTATTTTTAATGACAATTATAATAGATCAAAGTTTTATGCAAATTTTTTTAAGTTTACGCTCTTTAAAATGATCGGATTTTAATCAATAAGGGCTCAATTTTAATAACAAATATAGTAGATGAAAGATGCAGTTGTTTTAAATTTACGCTCTTTAAGATAATCGGATTTTAATCAATAAGGGCTCAATTTTAATAACAAATACAGTAGATGAAAGATGCAGTTGTTTTAACTTTACACTCTTTAAAATAATCGGATTTTAATCAATGTGGCTCTTAATTTTAAACTAGAGCTATTTGTTTATAAAACTCATTTGAATTTACAACGTTTCCATTCAATAGTTAAAAACTGAGAAATTAATTTTAAAAAATAAGACAGAGAAGGCTTCCAAAATTGCTAAATATACGAAATGAGCCCTTACTAATTAAAATCCGATTATGTTTAAAGAGCGTAAACTTAAAAAACTCCATAAAATTTTGATCTACTATAATTGTTAATTATAATGACATTTTTTATGTTTTCAATTTTTTTCCTCATAAAGTGAAAATTTTGCTCTTAGAATATGTGTTAAGTAACATGAATAATATATTTTATAATGATAATTAATTATTTTTTTCAAGAACTTTCCTAGCCCTACACAGTTCACAATGGGGTGTTTCAAAAAACAACTTTTTTTATTTTGGTCACCATTGATCGTTTTCTTGTGAGGTTCCCAAAAAATGTGCACACGTATTTTTTTGTTTTGAAATTGGTTAATATTAACACGTGACGCCCGGCCTCTGAAGTTTCCCAGATTAACATGGGGAAAAAGACAAATCTTTGTACATTTTTTTAAAAACGTGATAATGTGTAATTAACCATAGGCAATGCTTTCGTTATTTGATGAAAACCTTTCAAAGGAATATGAAACTATATCATTGATTTTTTATTTCAAATCTTGTAAACCCCTTTCATGGGGCCCCAAAATCTACCCTCATAACAGGGTAATCAAAGTTTCACGGAATATTGAACTTTTTTCCCATTTTTCTTTCTCAGATCCACATTAATGGATAAATCACACGATTTTATTTCATTTTTAAGTAATTTGCTATTGTTTAAACAATTTTTATTGGTTTAAATAATTAATTTTTCACAAATGTAAATGTAAAAAAAAACGTAAATGAATGGTGTTTTATCCAGTTTTGGGGAGTAACTCGTTACAAGTAACGAAGTTCTTTAAAAAGTTCCAGCTCCAGTAACTTTTGCAGTAACTTAGTTACTTTTTTAAAAAAAGTAACTTGTAACGTAACTTAGTTCCATTTTATCAGAAACTTGTAACTTTAATTTTAGTTACTTTAAAGTTATTTATTTACAAATTTTGTATTTGTATATATTATTGAATATATATGTAAATTGTAATTTTGTACAAAATTGAATAAACGTGTTTAATCATGTGAAACTTAAAAAAAAATTCTTATTTTCACACCCAGATTTTTTCTTGTGAACTTTTATTAACTTTCATTCACTTTTATTAATATATTATTATTGAAACCCAGTTTCTGGCATTAAAAACAAACTAAAGTAACTTTAAGGGAACTTGAAGTTACTTTTATCAGTAATTGTAACTGTAACGAGTTACTTTCCATTTTTGTAACTTGTAGATGTAACGAGTTACTTTTTTCATAAAGTAACTGTAACTGTAACGAGTTCCTTTTTTTGAGGAACTTCCCCAACACTGGTTTAACAATGCAACAAGCTACTTAATTAATATGAAAAGTCAATGTATACATAACAAAATTTTTGAAATTGTTTAAGCAATATTTAATTGTTGAAATGTTGAAACGTAACTCCTAACCCGAATGCGATAGAAAGTCATAACTTTTTCTAAATTATTCAACAAGTTTGACAGGTTTATTATAGTAAAAACTTTGTCCAACTTCCTGTGAATTATTTAAACAATTTTTATTTATTTGAATAATATTTTTGTATTTCAAAATTTTACCAATAGTACAAATAATTAATGGTATTTTGATAATACTACAACCTTATAATTAATAAATCAATATAAAAGTTCGGCGAATTAGTTTCAGTTATTATTTATCAATTTTTTAAACAATTAATAATTTTTTAATTCGTCGACCTTTCATATTGATTTATAAGGGTCCTTTACAATATTTGTAAAAAAATGAATTATTTAAACAAATAAAAATTGTTTGAACAATAAAAAGTGGATTAAAAATGAAATGAAATCGTGTGATTTATCTATTAATGTGAATCTGAGAAAGAAAAGTAGAAAAAAAGTGATAATTAATGTCAATATTCCGTGAAACTATAAGATTACACTTATGGGGGTGGGTTTTGGAGCCCCATAAAAGGGATTTATGAGATTTGAAATGAAAAAACAATGATAGATTCATATTCTTTGAAGGGTTGTCATCAGATGACGAAAGTATTGTCTATGGTTAATAATACGTTTTCACATTATAAAAAAAATATATACAAAGATTTGTCTTTTTCTCCATGTTAATTTTATGGGAAACTTCAGGGGTCCGGCGCTACGTGTTGATATTAACCGATTTAAAAAAAAAGTGTTCACTTTTTTTAGGAACCTCACAAGAAAACGATCAATGGTGACCAAAATAAAAAAAGTTGGTTTTTTGCAACACCCTAGGCCACAACCTCCTTAAAGGGAATGGGCACAATTTCATTGTCCCTGGTCTCATTTATTGCAGATTGTTTTTTATATTTTATGTTGTTTTGAAGTAAAAATGTAAGATTAATTTTTATTAAAATTAACACAAAATTAAAATTAGCAGCAGAAATTGAAACTGATAAAAAGCGTCTGCGATACTGTTAAGCAGACAACTTAATTATAGAATTTATAAGAGCAATTTAAATATTGTCCTATAACGTAGAAAGCTTTTTTCCTTTTTTCCCAACGTAAAATGAATTGAAAAACTCCATTTCACTAGGTAATACTTTTGAAAGTTCTCCTCTTGTTCAATATAGAAGTCCTTGGTCGTTATTTGCATTTTGCCAGGACTTCTCGTTCGCTTTCCCATTCAGCTGCGTGAATATATCACGAATTATCGTCCTCATAATTCTTGCTGGAGCATTCGTTGGATTTCCTTTCTTTCTCCAGTTTCTTTTTCCCGCGAGATTTCCAAGTTATGCCCGAATAGTAATATCACACAATTCGTAGATGTTGTGGACTTTAACGATGTAGATTTGTTCGTGAAAGTTTCCAAGCAACCTCGTCGGGTCGTCGTCGTCTTCTTCGTCTTCGTCGACAGGGCAATTTTCTGTGGCGAGATAGCGCCTTAATTTCGCGCTTTCTGCACGGAATGAAAAATAACGACAAAGGACACGCATTTCAGACTTCCGCAGGTGAAGCGAGATTCCAGAGCGTTCGAAGTAAATTAAAGAATTTACGGCGAATAACTCGTTAGAATCTGCAGAAAATACCCGCTCGTTTTTTAATTATAAATAAGTGCTGTACTCCAAGGAAAACAATTTTTTGACGTGTGTATGTTATTTAAAAAATCATGAAGAAAAGAAGACGTAATTTAATTTGAATTGAATATTCGGGTGCCTATTTAAATTCTACTTTTCTTTTTCAAAGGTCTTACCTCCTAAAATTAAACATTTTAACAAAATAATGAACCACTATTTTTTAAAATAATGTTTTGGTATCTCCACAAGGAACTTAAAATTATAAATCCAGTAAAAACTTTTTTTTCTTAAAATGAAAAAAATAGGCGGTGATTTTTTTGGTTTAAGGAAAACTATTAGACGGTAAGACCTGAGAAATATTTTAAAGCGGCGTTTTTGGGGTACCGAAATAATCTAAATTTTGAAGAATGGCATTTTGGCATTTTGAATACCTTATCCCCTAGATTTTTTCTTATAAAATGTTATAACGTATAACAAATCTATAAAAGATTTTTTCTTATAAAAAAACATCCCATTTTTTGTTCTTGAAAAAGAAACATATTTTAGAGGTCGCTCAAGACGTATGAAGAAGAAAAAAACGGCTTTTTCCCCAATTTCTCTACAACTGTTAGTTTTAGAGAAAAAATATTCACGAAAAAAGATGTTTGTTTTTTTTCAGCAAACATTTTTTGTTTATACTCTATTTGTCCCAGAACCGTTTTAGAGGCAGTAAATCATTTAAACGTGGAGTAAAAGGCTTTTTTACAATTTTTGTCTGAAACTTTTGACGAAGGTGTGAAAATAAATTACATGGAAGTTGAATATACTTAAAATGAACAACTTTTGTTTCAAACATTACATGTTAAGAAATACGTATTCAGAACTTTTTTACGTACATAGAACTTTTTTGATAGAAAAATTATTTATTATAAACTCGTTTTAGCTAGTAAATTATCATTATTTTTATGTTTTTATTACATTGTTAACATCGAAATAAGTTTAATCTGATTTCAATCCCTTAACAATAGTGAACTTTTTTGAATTATTAAATTTTTCGCGGTGTTGTTCGACGACTCGTACAGTTTCTGGTCCTCTTGATTCGAAGGGCTTGAGTTGAATAACAATAACACTGTAAAATTTCACAAGCAGAACAGAGAAGTAACAGTCTAGGCTTTGATTTTCTAACTCCATGAATTTAGCATTTTTTACATAAAAAAAGAAGAGCAAAAAGTACTTGCAGTGATTTTCCATGCAAGCGTGAAGTTCAAAACAGTACTTACTACAAGTCGTCGAACAACACCGCCAAAACTTTAATGATTCATAAAAGTACACTATTGTTAAGGGATTGAAATCAGATTAAACTTATTTCGATATCAACAACATACTATTGTAACATTATAACATAAAAACAATGATAATTTACTAGCTAAAAAGAGTTTATAATAAATAATGTTTCTATCAAAAAAGTTCTAAATGAATAAAATAATACGTATTTCTTAAAAGAAACTATAAAACTATTGATTTTACTAAATGAATAGTTTTAACATGTAATGTTTGAAACAAAAGTTGTTCATTTTAAGTATAATCACCTTCCATGTAATTTATTTTTATACCTTCATCACAAGTTTCAGACAAAAATGGTAAAAAAGCCTTTTACTCCACGCTTAAGTGATTTAGTGCCTCCAAAACGGTTCTGGGACAAATAGAGTATAAACAAAAAATGTTCGCTAAAAAAAACAAACATCTTCTTTCGTGTATACTTCTTCGCTGAAAGCAACAGTTTTAGAGAAAATGGGGAAAAAGTCGTTTTTTTCTCTTCATGCGCCTTGAGCGACCACTAAAATATATTTTCTGTCAAAAACAAAGAATGGGATGTTTTTTTTCTTATAAGGAAAAATCTTAGGAGACAAGGATAACTGAAAAGTAAATAAAATAAAATTATCAGAATATCCGAGTACTTTTCCTATGGATAATAATTACATTCTTCAAAATCTAGATTATTTTGGTATCCGTGTAGAAATTACGAAAGGGTTCTAGTGGGGCTCCAACAAGTTTCCCCTATTTCGCATTGGGCTCTATTGTGGAAAATTAGTAGGGGCCTCATCAATCTTGTAACGCTCTTTTTGATCTGGGCCTCACTAGACTATCTAGTAGGGTTCCAAGTGGATCGCTCTTCCACAGCCTAACTACAAAAAAATTTTAAAAATCATCGAATTTTTATGAATCTTGGTACCTCGTGATTTTTCGGGTTGCTGATTACAAATTCAGAGTCAAATTTCTAAAATTCAAAATGGCGGATACAATGTGACGATCAAAAATTGTAAAAATAGTCTGATTTTTTTGAAATTTCAAAATGGCGGATACAATATGGCGATAAAAAATAGTTGGAATTTTTTGAAACTTTGAACTTTAGAGTTTATCTGGCTGTTGCTTATAAAGAATCCAAAGTGAATTCTACTGGTAAACTCTACAACACAAAATTATTAATTTTAGGAGGTAAGACCTTCGAAAAAAAATAAGTATAATTTAAATGGACATCCTACTGAATATTTCGTTAATTTTCCAATTATTTTATATGTATCCATGTTAGGAGGACATTCACATTCTTTCTTGGACGTTTTCCTTACTTCTTTATCGTTGAATGATCTTCACTTTCACGCTCACAAAATTTCATTGACCTTACCGCTATAAGCTGTGGTGTCTTGCACGTTGCATATTCTTATGGGGTTTCACCTGGTATATGGTGGCAAAACCGGATAACGGTACCTCGTTACGTCACAGCGCACCTGTCACGCGTCTTAGGTACGAAGGGCTCGCCGTCTGCTCGGTAAAAGACACATTAAGAACCAGAAGTAGTGGAGAAGCTAAAAAAAATAAGTCATGAGAGAGGAACCCTTCTCAACACCTGATATCTGATTTCCGCGATCTCAAAAACCTGCCTTGCTGCTTCCTGCTCACTTCCTTGTTCAGATCGTACATAAACGTTGCAGATGTCAAGGAGGGTCAAACAATTTGTTGAATTCCTTGATTCTTTCTTAAAAAGTAAAATAAAGATAGAAAAGAAAAATTTAAAATTTGTGTAAGTTGGAAATAAATGGGAGTAGTTAAAATTAATAGAAACCGTAAAAAAAAAACTTAGATATTTACAAAACATAATTTCTAGTGAGCTTTTAGCAAGCACTTTTAAGGAATGTTTTCTTTATTACTTAATATTATTATAATTTATATATTATAGTTATATATTATAAATGTATTATATTATAATTTATGTATTATAATTATATATTATAATGTATTACATTATAATTTATTAATTAATGATACTATTGTCACATTTTCTTATGATCATATCGATTATAATAATAACTGAATAATTACATAAGATTACAAGTTTCAGTTGTTACTTCTACCACACTGGATATTACTGATTAGTATTTATCAACTGATAAATTATTATAATAAATTATAATAAATTTCGCTTCGCACATTTGGAGTGAAAAGGAATGTGTAATAAGCGAAGCCACCCAAAGCGTATATCTCGAAATTATCATTTCACGCATTACTCTGGGACCCAGAACACGTTCGTACCAGATCTTGAAAATAGTTGCTATTATATCAGCAAGACGAGAGAAATAGTTCGAAGGCTTATGGTTTAGATACCCTTATCGGATTAAGCAAGTTATTATTTAGATTAAATCTTCTTGCAATGTGAACGAAATTATGCAGTGAATTGAAGAAAATTGTTGAAAGTAATGAGGTCGTAACTTGTTCAGTACATATTTTGAGTTTGTAGAAAATATAAGAGTAGAATCTTAATTTTACCCGCTGGAAACTACAAGACTTTGAATTTAAATTTTTGAATGGAAAATTCTTTTAATGAAATTGTTTTTTGAAAATTCAATGATTTAAATATTTACGCTCTTTCATAATTTTCTTTATTCAGGAAATTAAAGAATTGCGAGATTTATCCATTGGAAACTACAAGACTTTGAATTTAAATTTTTGAATGAAAAATTCTTTTAATGAAATTGTTTTTTTAAAATTCAATGATTTAAATATTTACGCTCTTTCATAATTTTTTTTATTCAGGAAATTAAAGAATTGTGAGATTTATCCATTAGAAACTACAAGACTTTGAATTTAAATTTTTGAATGAAAAATTCTTTTAATGAAATTGTTTTTTGAAAATTCAATGATTTAAATATTTACGCTCTTTCATAATTTTTTTTATTCAAGAAATTAAAGAATTGCGAGATTCTAAAAAGGTTAAAATAATATTAATAATTAATTAAAAATATTAAAAATATTAATATCTTAAAGAGGTTAAAATAATTTTAATTTTCTCTATCAGTTAAATTGCACTTTCTACATTCTTTTCATCTTTCAAATTAAATTTTACTTTGAACTAAGATTAAATTATACTTGAAAGCTATAAAATTATAATAATAGCCAACAAATTGAATATTCTTTGTAAGTTGTAACAATATAATAATTGCTTTGAAGTTAAATATTCTGGTGGAGTTTAAATACTATGAGTCTAAAAGCCATTAAATTATTCTTTTCGAAAAGCACTGTCATTACTTCCATGCTTATAATTTAAACTGCAAACAGATGATTAGAAATACGTTCTAAACCCAATTATGTCAGGCAGTGATCGTTACAGATGACGAAGGAGCACAATATGCCTGTCTTTTAGTACACTGTACAGAATTTTGGAAATTTTGAAGACCAAATAGTATGAAATTTTTCAATTTTTCCGAAAAAGGTCGGATATACGTTTTTCCGAGCAAAATGGGTAATTTCTCCGAGAATATTGGGAAATTTTCCGAATACATTGGTTAATTTCCGAAAAGTTAGGAAACATTTCGTAAAGCTTAGGAGATAGAATAAATAAATCTTCAACTACAATTCCGAATTATTTCCGAATGCACTAGGAAAAATTACAAAATCAGGTTATAAGCTGGCAAAAATTTTTCGGAATAATTTCCGAAAAATTTTTACAGTGATTTGTAAAATGAAGCCTGATGAAAATAAAAATAATAATAAATCAAAAAGTGTTTGTTGGACAGTGAGAATTCCTTTTTTTAAAATAAATCCAAGAACGTCAAAAAATGTTTATTATTTTAGGAGTTATTTCTAATTACAGAATTCTTTTTCAAATATATCATTACCTATGGATTAATGAACTTCTTTAAAACTGTGTTCATTTAACTCAGAATTTTACGCCCATTCCACCTATTGATATTAAAAGCTTTTTATTTCATTTGCCTAAAAATATTATTAAAGCAACCTTTCGAAAGGCATTCCTAACTCCCCTTAATTTGGAATACATACTATATTAGGTGCTGAATCTCGTGACCAGTAGTGTAAATCTCATGGGCATCATTTGGGACGCGTGATTAGTGCTCATATGACAAATATTTCCATACGATGCGGATATGTCGTATAATTGCACCTGAATTTGTGTGTGTACTCAACATGATGCATCTACCTATGTAAATGACAAGTTTATTAATACACATACACAAGTACCCTGAAATACTGAATACACACATGTGTATGAGCATAATCATGTATAAGGTAGACTTAGCTGGTATCACGGCCAGACGGATCCGCGCGCTCGCATGGAACCTGGAAGTAGGCGATCTTTTCGAAAGTGTTTGTTACCGAGTTACCGATTTGGGTCTCGAGAACGAAATTCTAGGATGATGCTCTCCACGACCGGCGACCGGAGTCTTTCGTATTTCAAGGTTTTATTCTAATTATTCGAGTATGCTTTACAGTTTAGAAATTCGTAGCACCCAACTCCGAATGCATTTAATATTGGTAAAACCAAATTTGAATGTCTGAAAATTCAAATATCAGGTTCACTAACGTCGGAAACTTTCTTTGAATTATTGAATTTATGAGTTATTGAATTTATTCAATAATTATTGAAATTATTGAAATTATTGAAATTATTGAAATTATTGAAATTATTGGAATTATTGAAATTATTGAAATCATTGAAATTATTGGAATTATTGAAATTATTGAAATTATTGAAATTGTTGAATTTATTAAATTTATGCTATTCATTTACTAATCTAGGGCATCTGAAATTGATATAATATTTAGGTTAAAATTTGCATTATTCAAATTGGAATATTCGAATTAGAGTGTCTTAGAATTTAATGTAATCCAAATTCAAATGCTTGTAGAAAGTGGTAGAATATTTAATTAGCTTTAAAAACTGGTAGCATCTGAAACAAATTAATGATATTAAAAATAACATTACATGAAGTTAATGAATTGATAAATCCTATCGAAATAGATAGCAACCGATTTTCAAGTTTTGATCATTGTATTACCCTAATTCTAATTTGAACACTCTCTAAATCTGAATCAGTGAGAAGTGGGTCACTGAATCAAATCAGTAGGGATTTTCACTGATGTTCTCAGTGATTACTCAGATTTTACTGAGAACATAAGTGAAATTTTACTGATTGTCAGCGAAATTTCACTGATTTTTAGTAAAATGTCACTGATTGTTAGTGAAATTTTACTGATTGTCAGTGAAATTTCACTGATTTTCAGTGAAAATCTCTACTGATATGATTCAGTGACCTACTTCTCACGATTTAGAAATTTCACTGATTTTCAGTAAAAATCCCTACTGATATGATTCAGTGACCCACTTCTCACGATTCAAATTTAGAGAGCACATTTGAAATTGGTGCGATTAAAATTAGAATACTTCAATTTTGAGATTAATAAGGTCTAAATTAGAATGCTTTAAACATTCACATATCGACCGAAATAAAATTTCGAAAACTTTGTAGCATTTAAGTTTGAAAGCCTTAGACCAGCTTCTAATTGGTACCAAATAAATTTTAATATCTTTTATTTTTAAGCGTCACAAAATATTCGAAAATGTTACAAAATACCAATGAAAGATAATGCTGTTGATGAACCATTTATCATCTGCAGTTTTATGTTTTATTAATTTAATTAATTAATTAAATAAATAAAATTAATAAGTAATGAATTTTCTGGAGAAGGCAATTGTATTAATTTATTATTAATTTATGAATAAAACCGCAGAATATAAATGGTCACGTGATCACTTTGGTACGTGCCCTTAAATTAAAATTAAAATTCCAAATATTTCTATTTCAATTTTTTGTTAAAAGATTAGTGATTTGGACCTAAAAATAAAAATTCTAGGATGATTCTTTCCACGATTCTCTAAAAGTCACACATATTAGCACCTAATAGACCCAGCTACTGGCGACTTTGTATTAGGACCGAACCGAATCGTGACGGAGATTAATTTTTGGACCGCTTTCACCTAATAGTCCCCCTTTCTACCGTTCTAGGGCCACCTAGTTGGGTATTGGGTACCACGATCTCGAACACGTTTTTGGCTTCGTTTCCTTGAGCCCGCTTTACTCGACCAGCATTGGTATTCTTCTCGAGATCAATGAATGATGCTGGCACAATGACCCTAATAAGACAATGCAGATTCAAGATTACTGCTTGCTACGCCCAGTGAACAGATTTTTTTGATAAACTATTTAGAAACCTATTTGAATACGGATCATGATTCTATTCGTATTCATTTAGTGCATCATGATATTTTATTTTTATTTCATTGTATTTGTTGTAAAAGTCAATAGTTAAGAGTTAAGCTACCATTGATCCAATCTAAGTTTCTTTTTACAAAAATTAAATTATGTCCAACATTGCCGAAGAATACTCATTTTTTATTCTTTTAAACAAATGATGAACAACTTGTTTTTACGATAAGGAGATTAGGTTTTTTTACTCTAAAATTCAATAGAAAAATATTGTTTACCTTGAAAAAAATAAAGGAAGACAGTAAACAATTGAGCAAGTATTTTGATCAATAAACCGAAATTATACAATTCTACAATTATGAAATTGAATAAAAATATATTGGACTGTGTTTAAAGCATTTTTTAAATCAAGTAAATTGATTTTTAACCATTATATTATTCCTTATATTCCATCTATTGCATATATAATCCATTATATAGTCCATTGTATTTTTATTCAATTTCACATTTGGAGAATTGTAAAATTCGGCTTATTCATAAAAATACTTGCTCAATTGTTCACTGACTTCCTTTCGTTTTTTCTTTGTTGAAAAATAAACTGTTAAAATCAGCAGGGCAACCACATTTCCTTTATACTTAAATTATTAGAGTTACTAGTTACTTTAACTGGTTACTTTTTCTGAATAACGATGATGGTAACGAAGTTACTTTTGTAAATAGGTAACCAATTGGTAACTAGTTACATTTTTTCAGTAACGATAAATATAAATATCTTTTACTTACTTTTACTTTTCTTACTTACTTTTCTCGTTACTTTCGAAATGTAGTACAGAATTTTTTTTATTACGACAATCTATATAGTTTATTGCTTTTGCAACGATTTTTTTCATTTTGACTATTCGAATGGTGGCGACATACATATATTTCTCATATTTCTAAAATATAAAAGTATCGAAAAAATAACGATAATATAATATAATAAATAATAACAAAAAAAGTGACGATAATTACTTTTTTTTGCAAAAGTAACTGAAAAAAGTTATATCTTGAAACGGTAACGATATCAGTAACTAGTTACTTTTTTCGTGATGTAACGGTAACGATAAATAGTTCCTTTTAAAAAGTAACTTACCCATCTCTGATTAAAGTTCTTTATGAATCCTAAAATAAACATTTAAACACTCTATCAATAACTCTTGACAGTCGAACATCAGAATGATCACCCTTGCTTTCACTTTCTTAACAACTTTCTCATTTCTGCAGACTGGGGGATGATACAACATTTTTCTTTCTATTTTGACAGCTAAGCATAAACGTTACATATGCTTTTATCACTCGTTCAACAAACTGAATCGGTAAAATAGTCGTATTTCAATTGATTAGAAAAATCTAAAGCTATCTGGGATTCCTACTTGATAAGAATGTATAAAGTTTATTAAAAAATGAAAATTTCACCAGTTGTTAAATTATGATGTATTAAAAGAAAGGCAGAGAAAATTCGTAATTGAAAAAAACATTGAAATCTGCATCTTTTTTTTAAAAAAGCAATTGTTCGAAAAATAGGAGTCCTGATACATAGGAGCGGTTTTGTGCGTAATCGCATTAAGTGATAAATGACCAATTAACGTGTATAACCACCAATTTCATCAAACGAATGTTGCATCAAATAAAAAGGTCCTTTAAATGTGTTCAATCTTCTGTAAAATGGATCGTTATTGTTGCGACTGGCAATGGATTGCAGTAGCCAGACGCATTTATTCTAGAGGAATCGCTTTCAGTGTTACAATGATCTTGCGTAATACTCTTTACTATTCAATACAAAAAACGTACTTCACCCGACTGTAGGTAAAAAGAAGCCCTAATTAGAGCTCGACGCACTTAAAAGGAGACCGAATCTTCGTCGGTAGCGTTAAAAAGGCAAAATGATATTTCACCATGATCTGCTAGAATCTCGCGGGATATATACTTTTCTTTTTCACTGTTTTGTGGCAGCTTCGAGTCTGAAAACCACTTAAGATTCAGACTCAACTTTAGCGAGATCGAGCGAGTTATATGGGGTGAAATTTACGTGAGAAATGATGAGAAAAAGGAAAAGAAAAAAGATGGAAAAGAGAAAAAGATAGATAGAGTGAGAAGGGGTGTGGAAAAATGGTTTAAGACAAGAGCAAGGAAATTTGAGATCCATTGGTCTCAAGTTTTTTAGTAGGACTCGACATTCTTTCGTACAACCCTTATTCACAAAAAGAGACCATTTGGTCGATTCTGACATAATCTTGAACCATTAGACGCTTTAAATTATGAAAATGCGAGATGATGATTGACGATAGAACGTGGACTTTTTAATAAAACCTAGTTTTTAAAGAGTTCTTCTATTTCGAACATAACACGAAACAGCTTAGTGAGAAAATTGATCAATCTAGTGTTGGGTAAGTTATTTTTTTTAAAGTAACTAGTTACAGTTACGTTACTTTGCAATAAAAAGTAACTAGTAACAATTAAGTTACTTTGCAATAAAAACTAACTAGTAAAAGTTACGTTACTTTGCAATAAAAAATAACTAGTAACAGTTACGTTACTTTGCAATAAAAAGTAACTAGTAACAGTTACATTACTTTGCAATAAAAAGTAACTAGTAACAGTTACATTACTTTGCAATAAAAAGTAACTAATTTCAGTTACAGCTTATTTTAAAAAAAGTAACTCGTTGCAGTTACAGTTTATTTTCTTAAAAAGTAGCTTGTTACAGTTACAGTTTATTTTTTAAAAAAGTAACTCGTTACAGTTACTAGAGAAAGTAACTTAAGTTCCTTTCAAAGATACTTTAAATTTTACCCCTCCAGTTTAAAAAATTTCCAAACAGATGGAGATTAGGTAAAATAAAAAGTACGCGATATGTTTCGGCAAGTGTACAGCAATATATTAAAATGAAAAAAAAATTACAAACATCTCTCCTTAATTGTATTCCACATATTACCCATCCTCTTCATGCCCCGTTTGGTCCCACATTGAGACCAAACGACCTTTTTTCGTTAAAAAAAGTCTGCAGCTTACAATTTTTGTCCTATTCAAGATTTTCTTTTATAAAATTAAAGAGTAATAAATTTCAAAAAGAACGAAGTTCATGGTTTTTTAAATTTTCTTTTGTTTATAAACAAAGTATGAGAACATTGACTTTCTTCAGAAAATAATTTTTTTCATTTTAAAAACGAAGCAACTATATTGAAAATAGCCTTAAATCAACTCAGGAAAGCTAAAAGAATACAAATCATTTGTTAGTAATACATTTTATTGTTATAAATTAATTTAATGAACAATTTTCCAAAATTTGTTATACGGTATAACATTTTTTTGTTACTAAAACTGTTTTAAATTATTGCGGGAGTGATGTTTTTTTTTAGATTCGAATTTCCCTTAATCTCTTGAATTGCTACAAATATTCTTAAAAATGATGTTTGTTTGATTATATTTGTTAAAATGCATCATTTTTAATTTTTATAATAAAATACGACTTAAAAAATTGGAAATTTTTATATTTTTGCCCAGGAAAAAAGCGTTTTTTTGTGTTGCAACTGCTTTGTAATTCACTAGTCACAAAACTTGAAAAAAATCAATGATACCTATTGTCATAAGCAATTTTTCTGGCAATATACTTCAATTTGCGTTTTCTTCATATTTGAATTTTCCGTAACTGCTTTAATTACTACAAATATTATTAAAAATGTATTAAAATATGTAATTATATTTGCTACAATATAACAATTATAGAAATACATCTTGTTGATTTCTATTGACCCTCTGGTTATAAAATTTGTTGATGTTCTGCATGGGCTTTAGGGTCGAATAATTAAAAAAAGCTGTGTTTTTTTAACCAAACGTTTCGACTCTCATGTGAGTCCCCTTCAGTGGATTATTTCTAAAAACGGAAATGACATTTGATACAAACGCTGTTTGTTTAATTAAAAAATTACACATTTTAACAAAGAAATATAAGAATTTTAAGCAAACATTATAAAGATTTTTTCAAATATAAAATTTATAATTATAAAAAAATGTTTTTAAACATTCAGAATGACAGATACGTAATTGATAAAAGAAATATTTTTTTTGGAAGCCATTAGCAATGAAAATTGTTTAATTAAACAAACAGCGTTTGTATCAAATGTCATTTCCGTTTTTAGAAATAAACCACTGAAGAGGTCTCACATGAGAGTCGAAACGTTTGGATAAAAAAACACAACTTTTTAAAATTATTCTACCCTAAAGCCCATGCAAAACACCAACAAATTTTATAACAAGTGTAATTTTTGTAAACAAATTAAAAAATTATGTAATTATAGTTGCTAAAATATAACAATTATAATTTTTGTAAGCAAATGTAAACATTTGCAATTTGTAAACAAATGGAAAATTCTGGAATTTTTTTATAAAGTTTTATGAGTGTCTCTCCCAATGCACTATAAGGCAGTTGCAGATCAGAAAAAAAAAATTTTCTACGCTAAAATGAAAAAGTTTCACATTTGTTTATAAAAATTGTAATTGTTGTACTTTAACAAGTATAATTAAATACATATCTTTTTTAAGAATACTCGCAGCAATGCAAGAGGCTAATGGTAATCCGAGCCTGAAAAAACACATATTTAAATATATTGCTCAAAAAATTATTTATAATCTTAGAATATTGGGAAGTATTAAAAGTGATCCAAAAAATGGATCAATTTGATCTGCAACACTTTCACCCAAAAACAAGCGAATATTTTCCCATGTATTTTCAATTGTTTTTGATTCTTAAAAAATAGATCTGCAGCGTTTTGATATTTTGAATTTATATAACAATAGTTATTGTTACATTTTTAAAAAGTTTTGTAACTAAAAATCATTCCCGCAATAATTTAAAATAGTTTTAGCAACAAAGAAAAATTTATACCGTACATTACGATTTTTGGCAAATTGCTCACTCAATTTGTTTATAACAATGAAATGGATTTCTCAATAATTATGTTTTTGCATTCTTTTAGTCACCCTGAGTTGATCAAACGCGAGTTACAATATAGTTACGTCATTTTTGAAGAGAAAAAAATTATTTTTTTTTAAATTTTACTTTTTTTCATACGTTAATTTTTTCTACACAAATATACATTACATTTAAAAATATAATGCAAAAAGAAATAAATTTTAAAAACCATGAACATCCTTCTCTTCAAAATTTATCGCTCTCTAATTTAAAAGAAGAGGAAGTTGAATCAGACAAAAATTGTAAGCTGAAGATTTTTTTGAACGAAAAAAGGATGTTTGGTCCCACTGTGTACCAGTACGCATGCGCGATCACGATATTCTTTTGTTTTTCCACTACGCGTAATTTTTGAAATTTCTGTTTATTGCATAATAGCTATTAAAAGGGTATCATACAAAAAATATAATTAACTCAAAAGTAACTAAAATTAAAGTTGCAAATTACTGCAAAAATAATAACTAAGTTATTTGACAGTTACTTTTTTTCAAAAGTAACTAAGTTACTGCAAAAGATACAAGTAAATTATCTTTTTCAGTAATTTAGATACTTGTAACGAGTTAAAGTTGTAACACTTGATCAATCTAATCTTTTTGATCTTAAATTATTTTCCCATTTCTTCCAAACATTTAAGGCAGATGATCTATCCTAATGATCCTAATGTTCCAAATATTCTCAAAAACATATTTAAACATGTTACTAATTAACAAGTTTTTATAATTTAACACTTATTAATAATAATAAATATTAATTAACTATCTCTTAACAGAATGCATAACTACATTTCTCATTTTCTTGTAACCTACTTTAAATTATCACATATTTCTTTGTAAAACTGGCACAAAGTACAATCGGTTGTAGACTATCTTGAGCCCTGTTTAAAAGCGGATGTGGCCAGCCGAAGTGAAAGTAAAGAGCGTCCTTGAAAATGACTCAAAAAATTCTCTTCAGTATTCAGTGAGAGGAAACATGATTTAGACATTTAAAGAAGTGTCGATTAAGAACTGGTCTATTTGAAGCTTTTTCATGATACTTTCTTCTGAAACGATTACGTTACGGTAATGCGATAAGGTTACTTGTTATTTTCATGCTTGTTTTCGCTTGAAAAAGGAAAAACAACGGAAAAGAACAGAGATGAAGAAATGTTCACTCGCGCTTTCACGAATTATCAGCCGTTCGAGCGTTCCTCCCTACACCTTCAGCAATTTCCGGATTGGCTGGTATAATGCGGGTGGAAAATGTAGGTCAGTTTGTTACCGTCGCCGCAGGTTTAACAGTCTTCTTTATCTTCGACATTATGCAAATCACTTCCATCGTGCCTCGGTTTCCGTGAACCGGAGAAAGGCGAGTAAAAATGCTATCCCGCATATTGTTGAGGAATTTTGAAATCTTGTATTTTTATTGACACTTCAAAAATATTTCAGGATAAAACCACTGCTTTGTGGTTTCATTTTGTTGAATCATAAAAAGTTAAATGTTCCAAAATGTGGAATTATAGAAAGAACTTTCTATGTTTTAATTAAGTCTGAAGTGTAGAAACAAAAGTAAAGAATAAAAGAAGTAAACAATTTTTAGTGTTCGTGGGCTTATTAAATATTTAAATTATATATTTTTCTTCAAGGAGAACAAAATCTGCTAAATTGACGAGACTCGTCTGTTAAAATAGTCACAGTAGACTTTTTGTTGTAAATAATGCAGAATAATTGGATTTTGTTCACAAAACAATGATAATAACATTAAACTGAAAAGTAAGTATGAAATAAAGGAAAGTAGAATACAATTTGTGACCAATATTTTTTTCTCCATATTTTAACAGATGACTCCAGTTAATTTAGCAAATTTTTTCCACGTATAAGAATTGAAGAATTTTTATAATATAATTTGTATAATATAATTTATATAATATAGTATAATTATAATGTAATTTGAACAAGGACATTAAAGTACTTGTCTCAATTACATTATAAATTCTAAGTGATCAAACTTCTTCATAAAAAAAAATAAGTAAAAAGTATATCGCACATTGCTTTTTCAACTGCTTTGTATTATCGAATTCAGAGTTTCACGTCGTAGATTCAAACGATCTAGGCTTTTTTAAATTAAAATGATAAGAAATCATTTAATTTACTTGTGTAGAGAATTCTCGTGCAGAGTTTTATTTTGTAGAGTTTATTTAAATTCGCAAAATTTAGTTTATAGCTTTGTATACAGTTTTACAGTGTAGGGTTTTAAATTTAATTTGTTAAATAAATATGATTGTGTAGAATTCTCGCGCGTAGAATTAGTTGTGTAGAGTTTTTAGACGTAGAGTTTAAATTTGAAGAATCGCTACCGCCCCATAATAAATCCATCTTGTGAATCTCAACAATAATTTGAAAAAATCATTGATTTAAGTCAACATTCTGAATATGAATTTTACCCGAACTCCGAATAATTATTCATTCATATCAATTATTATATTATATTATATATATATATATATATATAAAATTTAAATTTATCAAAAAAGTTATTAAAATTTTGAAGAGAATTGTGTGATTCGATCTTTAAAAAGGTTTTCAATTTCTTTTTAAATAAACAAATATAACGCAAAAAATGACAATTTTTCCAATTCGAGCTCCTAGCTTCTTTGAAATACGCGAAAATTTTTTCAATCGCTTACAATTGATAAAGAGACATTAGTTGAAGGTAATTTATCATAATACATTAAACAACCAAATTTTTTAAAAAATGATTATTTTATTAAAAGCGGTTGTTTTAACTTTCACTATTTTGACGTTTTATTTTATTATATTATAATATAATATAATTTTATTTATTATTATAATACTATAGTGGAAAAGCCATGTGGTCGAATAATTATCGTTATAAACAAATGCTTAGTTTTGTCATTTTCGACTTAAAAATTCGTTTTTTTCAATGTGAATAGTATTAATTGGCCAACTCAAGATTATTTTAAAACTAAACATTATTGTTTTTTTTTTCTATGTTAGTACTTTGAATTGACTATTCTATTATAATTACATCATTAGACATAATTAGCTAATGAATTTTATAATTACTATAAACAAAATTTATAAAGAAATGCAAAATGTGGTTGTTTAAAAAAATTTTCGGACATAAATTATTTCCAAGGGCTTCCTTCAGACATATTTCTCTTTTCTAAACCAAATTTTTATGATTATCATTGCCATAATCAATTTTCCCTGAAACAATTGATAGACCCTGAAGCTAAAGCTTTGCTAAAAACCAAAATTAATAAGAGACTTAATAATAATGTCTTCAAATTTTTCCGAAAACGCTTACGTTAAAGCAAATATGTAAACTGTGCAAAAATACTTTTTTCGTAAAATTGTGAACGTTCGTAATCCATTTAAGTGTTGTAATCAGGATATTTATTGTGAGAAATGATTCCAATTATCAATCGCTTGAGAGTAAATTGATTATAACAATGATAGTTATAAAAATTTGGTGCAAAAAAGAGAAATATGCCTGAAAAAAGCTGTTTATGTCCGAAAATTTTGTTAAGACAACCGCATTTTGCGTATATTTATAAATTTTGTTTATAATAGTCATAAAATTTATTAGCTTATTATATATAATGATGTAATTATTATGGAATAGTCAATTCGAATTGCTAACATAGAAATAATCGAATTTTTTTTTCGAAAAATATCTGAATTATGTGTTTGTTTATAATAATCATTCAATTTATTGGCGAATAATGTTTCGTGTTGAAATAATTCTCGGTTAGCCAGTTAAAAGTATTAACATTGAAAAAAATGAATTTTTTTGTCAAAAAATGTCCGAATGAGGCACTTGTCCATTAAATTTGTTTATAATAATCATCAAATTTATTGGCCAATAATGTTTACTGTTAAGACAATCTTTGGCTAGCCAATTAATATTATTAGCATTGAATAAAAATTAACTTTTTAAGTTCAAAAATGACCGAATGAAGAATTTGTTCATGAAATTTTGTAATAATATTAACAATAATTATTCGGCTACAAGGTTTTTCCAACATAATATTATTTTGACACAAATTGCTTGCAATATAATAAAAGAAAACGTCAAAATAGTGAAAGTTAAAAAAATGCTTTTAACAAATTAATTATTTATAAAATTTTTTTTTTTCTTGTACCATGACAAATTATCTTCAACTAATATCGCTCTATCAAATGAAGGCGATTGCAAAAATTTTTGCATTATTTCAAAGAATTAGGAAGTTCGAATTGGCAAAATTGTTATTTTTTGCGTTATATTTGTTTATTTTTACAAAAATTGAAAACCTTTTTTAAAAATAAATCCACACAATTCTCTTCGAAGTTTTAATAACTTTTTTTTAACCCCTTCATTGTGTATGAGCCGTATCCGGCCAAAATAAAGTTGTGCCATCAGTGTGTATGGTCAAAGTGGTCAAAGTGTATGGTCAAAAGTCACTTTGATCAGTGTGTATCCAAGAAAATGAAAGTGTTACAATATTTCGATTTTTATGAAAGTGAGTATCCTAAGGTTTTTGGAGTCTCTGAATCCAAATCTGATAACGGAGTTTCAAAACTCAAACTGGCGGATTCAATATGGCGGACCCAAATGCAACACTTTAAAAAATGCTTGGGTTTGTATGAAACTTAGTATCTTCAGGTTTTTGGGATCACTGAATCCGAATATGAACTCAGAATTACAAAATTCAAAATGACGAATCCAATATAGCGGATCAAAAATTAAAAAATGATTGGATTTTTATAAAAATTGGTATCTTACGGTTTTGGGGTGGCTGAATCCAGAACTGATAACAGAATTTCATTGTTCCAATTGGCGGATCCAATATGGCAGATAAAAAATTTGAAAATGGTTGGGTTTTTATAAAAATGGGTATCCTGGCATTTTTACGATCATTATATCATTATACCTTTTATATCATTATATCATTATATTTATATCATTATATCATTATATTTATTTCATTATATCATTATATCTTTATCTATTCATTCTTTTTACACAAATGAAAAAGCCAATGAGAGCAAAATGAGCAAATCTCAAAAGCCACGACATTAGTAGATGTATCTCTGATGAAACCCGCATACCTATGTAAATTCATACTGAAATTATTGTTGCATCTTCTTGAATCATTTATGGTCTTCATTAATTTGAAATATATGAATATTGAAATATTAAAATAAATATTTTCAAATACAGAAATTTTGATCTCAAAATCGGATTCAGAACTCCTAAAAACTTTAAGATACTCATTTTTATAAAAATTCAACCAGTTTCAAATTTTTGATCCGCCATATAGGATCCACCACTTTGAGTTTTGTAATTCCATTATTAGATTTGGATTCAGTGACCCCAAAAATGTAAATAACAAAATCATTAAGCGAATCCAAATACGTTTTTCCACACACTGGTGGCACAGAAAGTTCATTTTAGCTACACTGCGAAGGGGTTAAAAAAAAGTCATCCAAATCGGTAAAGAAGTATAGGCTAAATATTAATTTGAACCAAAAAGTGAACTTATTTCCCACTGTGCAAAGAAGCGAGAAAAATTCATTTATTACTTTCGTTGATCGGCGTAAGGCCCCAGGAATTTTTTCTCAGCATCGGACATTGTCCGTCGTTGATCTCGCAGTCTCAAAGCAAAATAAATTCCTCCTCTCTTGTTCTCTTTTTATTCTCATCCGGGGAGTAATGAGACTCGCGCCTCACCTGTGCCCAGGTGAGAGACCACGTTGTTCTGGGTCCGGATAGGGTGGGTGGGAGGGAGGGCGAGCGCCACAGTAAAGGGGTCCGCAAACAAGAGTACGGGGCCTTACCAGTTTATGGTGGGGTGAATTGAACCAACGTGATCGTCAGTAGGTCACTGGGACGTGGCTCGTAGCCGAGACGAGTGCCTCTTGCTCGTTCAGTCAGTCCCCGACGGGCAGAAAAGTCACTTTGAGCCTCAAAGTCCCCGACTCGGATTTGGCCCGTCCCGATGAGGCGCGATTAAGTTTCGTTCTTCTTATCGGCGACATAGTTATTTGTATTTTTTTTTTTTATTTTATTGTGACTCTAAAGGGAGGCTAAAAATTGATTTGGGTTATCTCCGAGGCGGAAGGAAGGTAAAGTGTGCCAATTTGAGAAAGTGATTTTTTTATGTGTGCAAAACCATAATTCGTGGATATCGAAAAATAGTGCGACAAAGTTCCATCGAACTGTTCTGGATTTTTTTGTGAGGGACGTTTGGACTTCCGGATGTGCTAAAGTGTATCGCTTTGTTCTTCAAAAGTGTCTTATTTTTTTTTAATTGTTAAAATTACTAAGATTACAAATAGGTCGATTCTTCTAGCTCTTTATTAATCAGCTGAAATGTAACTCAAAATTGGAATGCTAAAATATTTTTATTATTTATTATTTATTTTTATTTATTAATCAGCTGAAATATAACTCAAAATTGGAATGCTGAAATATTTTTATTTTTTATTATTTATTTTTATTCATTAATCAGCTGAAATATAACTCAAAATTGGAATGTTGAAATATTTTTATTATTCAAAACATTGATATTGAAATCATTTTGAATATTAAAGAATTAATTAATTTTTTAGTATCAACATATTTTTTTGTATCAAATTTAGACTTCTGAACGTTTGTGATAAATTATCTGTAGTAGTTCAATATCAATATCCCTTTTTCTCTTAAAAATGTACCCTATTTTTTGATAATTTTTTTTATGCTTCCGTTACCTGGAGAATTCATTTTCTTCAGTGTCTTCCTGAGAATTTGGAAAAAAAGTACTTGTTTCCAAATAAAAGTAAATACTTTCTCATTCATTAAATTATACAACCTCTTAAAAGAAACAATATTGCAAACGATTTTACAACATAATCGAGCAATTGCAATAAAATAATAAATCATGCAAAACGAACTTTCGTTTTTAAAACGTATAAAAAACTTAGGAAAATTAATTCTTTACTTCAAAACCTGTAAAATGAAATACAAAGGCGTTTACGACCTCATTAAAAACTTCAATTAATATAATTAATTACTCTTATTGAATGGATAAAATTGAATATAAATATAACAAAATTGAATATAATAAAACTAATTGAAACACTTATTACTTGTTAAAACTGGAAGTAGTGCACTAAAAATTTTTCTGATCTACTAATTCGTCCACCAAAAAGTCTGTTTTCGACTGGACTTAATTTTCAGTGTGGTTTACAATCTAATTACCAAATTTAATATTGGTTTGATGCTTAGTCTAGCATGAACAGGACTTGATTGAAAAAATGTCTTATCTGAAAGCTATCTAAAATCAGCTTCTGAATATAAAATCGTTTTTTACCTACTACTAACTAATTAAATAACAATATAATATTTTTGAATTTGTTAACAGACTTGCAACTTTTATGTGAGACATGTCTGTTGAAATTTTAACCAGGGATAAAGTATTTTTATTATTACAATGCGATTTTCAAGAAATTAACAAAAATTGAAAAGCGTGCGTGTTTTTATTTTCAACTTGTATTTTTTTCGAATTGCAGAGAGCACGAGTGCAATCACAAACACAGACGATGGACAGGACGCGGTGGAGTATACGGAAGAAGGCCCTGTTCTTTTTGCTGCCCTTATTTTTGGCAGTGAGTACAACATTTTACAATTCTTTGCACGATCCCTCATTCCGTATCCGATAAAAATTACTCACTGGTGGTCACTGTCCGGAACCCGGAAGTGAATTCGAAAGCGTTACGTTCTCATAAAAAAGACAATTTTCTTTCGAAAACAGAATTAGTAATTTGATTTATCATGTGATATGTCAATTTTGATAAATTATTAGAAATAAAGAAAAGGTACTTAATTTTCTTGAAATGTGTTTTGGAAAAAGTGCACCGGAAAAAATCCTGGGGAAAGTAGTCGGTACCAGGAAGTAAAAATAGAATATTGAAAACTTGACACAAGTGGGACATGAGGAAAACCTGCTGTAGAATCAGAGATGATTCTAGTATGTAAAAGGCCTTCCTACATGTGGGAATATATAATTTTGAATTTAGAACATCGAAAGTTGCATGGGCTCCAGTATTATAACGCCATAAAATTATCTGTCAAAAATTTTTTCAATAAATCTTACTATAGTTTGCTATTAATTGATGAAAATTTTTTTATTTGTGAAATGGTCAAGGTAACACTAATAGTGGACCATTTGAAATTAAAATATCAAAAGTTGCTCAAATATTTATACTCCAAAAAAAGTGATCTACTATCTACTATCTACTATTACTAATACTATCTACTATCTACTATAAAAAGTGATCATTTGGACCTTTAAAAATTTACTCACATTAAATATAAAAGTTTTTATGTTAGATAAACAAAGTATGTAATTTATTTCAAGAGATTATTTTTCGGACTAAATTAGAAAATGTTTACTCGATTCAGACAAACATTTCGGTTTTTTTTTTCCACTTAAATTATATTTGACTGAGCTACTTAGATCAAAATATGAATTTTCTATACAACTTATTATTTTATCTTTTTCCCTCAAAATTCTCAAATAACAAGAATGTAATTTTTTTGTTTGGACGACTAAGAACCATTCGTAATCGAAAAATAAATTTTCTGAACAGTACCAAAGTCTGGGGCTTAAATCTCAAACGAAATATTTGCGAAAATTCCAAATTTGACGATTCAGAAGTTTTCATAAAATTAAATATTAGAACAACAATGTCATTTATTGGAAATTATCACTTCACAATTGTTAACTACATACTTATCAATCGCATGATTTATCGATTCTGGGTGTAGTTATTAGCGGGTAGATTATAGACCAAAACGACTATTAAGTCATATCTATAATTCATAAATTCAATCACAAAACGTGTAGTGGTGTTGTGGGTAATGTATATTATAGCAGTAGTAGATCCTTCGTGTAATTACAACTCCCGCTCATTGACAATCTGTTCTACTCTTTGACAGCCAGAGGCTGTCGTTAGTGTCGCATCCTATTTACGCTCTGACATACGATCGTGTTCATTTCTACCCTGTATATTCTCGATTTACAATGCTTTCGTTTTAGCTCGAAAATACAAGCCAGCAAATAATTTTGGATTATTGTCATGAGAGAGAATCAAGTACGAAAATTAGGAAGGGGTGTACTTTAATAATTAATGATAGTTAGTAAACAGCGTATAAACAACAATTGTCATGGATTCCAACGATAACTGGTATTAATTCTCTTTCGCATATTATGCAATATGCAGAAATAATCCTCCTCAATTTAATCCCTGAATAGTATTGAAATGAAATTCCATAAACCATATACATTATGCAATAAATCATTGAGCAGATAAGATAATAATAATGATTGGAGTTTATTTAAAATGAAATTAAAAGTAAATTCGTAATAAAAATGTTATATAAATTGTAAGGGTTTCCGTAATTTTTTTGAAATGATTTATTAATAATTGTAATAAAGTTAATACATTTATAAGTATAGGTATTAAAGTCATTTGTCAAAATTGTTATCAGACAATAAATCTGAACTTTGTCCGTGAGAATACTCGCGTGACGAGGGATATTTCATTGGATGACCTAAACAAAATTGAAAGTGTTTCAGGAACAGAAGTCCTACAATCTTGTATGATAGTTGATTTTTCATCTTCTCTCGTATATTGGTTACAAATGACGAGAGAAAAACGAAAAGTGTTGAAATTCCAAATTCATTTCAAAGCTCCCGGTTTTCCGTGATTAATGTATGTGATCTGAATAGTTAGGTACTAAGGTTATTCGAGATTTATGACATCTTTTTTTTACTAGGCTGCGACAAATCAATAAAGAATAAAATACCTTGGGAGAACATTTTGAGATTTCGTGTTTAATATAAAAGAGTAATAATTTTGTTTTTTTAGTAAATAATGCTTATTTAATAAAATGTTAATAACTAATGGTTTTATTCTCGATTGATAATTACTGAATATAAATATTCAGTATTACTGATATTTACTTGTATTACTGATACTGATAATTACTGAATATAATAAAAACAAACAAATCATTTATTCATACAGTGATGAAAAGGAATCGTTTGAACCAATTTTCACTTAAAAGTGTTTGCTAAAATTTGTATCCTAGAAATTAAGATTTGTTGATGCCTCCTGAGTACTTTTATCGAATTTAGAAAAAATGGTTATGGTCCTTTTTAAAATAACTCATTTTACACACAATCTATGTGATTTTTTTCACTCAAAAATCACCTTAAAAGATCATAACTTCGGAGCTATTTGAGTTAGAAAATTTCGTTTTTTTTAATTTGTGGGAAAATTTATGCACTTTTCTTTGATTTCATATCATTTGTACGTAGGCTGCATCGAAAATGTACCATTTCCAAAAAACTGATTTTTTTATCCTTTTTCAAAAAAGGGATCGGATGATCAATCGATATTCATCGATTAGGAACTTTTTTAAGACGTAAAGCTAAGGGGTTTGAGCGGATATAACACTACTTATGACTTATTTTCTAGGAAAAAAAATCACATAAATTGTCTGTAAAATCACAAATATTTTAAAAAGGAAAACAATTTTTTTTAATTCGGTAAAAATACTCAGGGGGCATCCCCAAAACATAATTTCTAGGATACAAACTTTAGCAAATTTTTTTTCAGAAAAAAATTGGTGATTTTTTTTAAAATCAGATATTTTTCAAAATAATTAAAATAATTAACTTTTTCTTTTTGAACCTTATGAACGCTTTCTTACGTTTTCCAAATCTGTAAAGGAATTTGAAGAATCTCAAAAATTACCAAAATGATGTCCGTTTTTCTAAAAATCAAAAATTTAGATTTTTTTCGAAAAATACGCAAGATACGGGAAAAAGTCCCATGGAAAAGTTATTCCACTTGAAAAGTTCTACAAAAAGTTCATTAGGTATTTTTTGATATATCGATTCGTTTTTTGAGTACCCTGTAAAAACATTATTGAAGGTACTCGAAAAAGTATCGATATATCGAAAAATGCCACACGAGCTTTTTGTAGAATTTTTCAAGTAGAATAACTTTCCCATTGGACTTTTTCCCATATCTTGCTTATTTTTAATAAAATTAATAAAATGGCGGCAGTTTTCCTGAAACTCAATAGTTTGAGTTTTTTTCGAAAAATATGCGAGATACGGGAAAAAGTCTAAAAGAAAAGTTACTTATCTTGAAAAATTTTACAAAAACACCTGTGTAGTTTTCGATATTTCGAACTGCTTTTTGAGTATCTTCAAGAACATATGTTTTTGAAGGTACTCAAAACACGGTTTGAAATATCGAAAAATGCCGCAGGAACTTTGTGCAGAACTTTTCAAGAGGAATAACTTTCCTTTTAGACTTTTTATCTTATCTCGCATATTTATAAAAACAAAATTTTTATTTTCATAAAAACGGCTGCCATTTTGTTAATTTTTGAGTTTTTTCAAATTGCTTTGCAGTTTTGAAAAATCTAAGAAAGCATCCATTAGGATCAACAAGAAAATGTTAATTATCTGCATTATTTTAAAAAATCACCGATTTTCTCTTAAAATAAATTTTGAAACATTTTTTGGCATCCCTTCCTAAAACTTTTGTTAGGTCACAAAATACGCATGTATGAAGTTTCATGCTTTTTTGACAATTTGATCCTAATTTAGGTGTACGGATGCTACTACGTAGATGATTTTGAATTTTAATCCCGAATCCTTTTCGATCTTCATGTTGTTTTTAGTTGAAATAACTTCTTTGTTCAAAAGAAATCAAAAAGTTGGTCATATACGAGAATTATTTTTTATCAATCGTGATTGCTCTTCGAGAAAATAATAATAATAATCTTGATTGGTTCGCAGTGTGAAGTTGTTCCATAATTGGACGTTTTTGTTGACATTTTTCAATTGTTATCAATAATAATTTTAATTTGTTAATCTGATTTTAAAATTAAATTTGCATATCTGTTCAATTTTATAATTCTAAAATATTGCAAATACTGATAGTTAGCAATTTGTATATTATGTGTAAATAATATTGTATAGATAATTAACTATTAATAGATTAATACTGTTAATTTGACGTACAATTTTTGAAGATTTAAAATGTAATCCAAATAATTTTAAGTTTTTTCAGTTGAAAATGATTTCATTTTTAATGATTTGATTTCTTTAATTATTAAATCATAATTCAAAATTTATTAATTAATTTTTTATGTTTTAAATTCAATAATGCCGTTTAATTAAGAACATTAACAATTAAATCAAATACATATTTTAAATATGTATAGAATTTTTAATACGTGTCATTATACAATTTTCAATCCAGAGGAACGTATTGAAATATTATTGAAGAATAATTAAAACTAACGATTATTTTTGTCAAATTTTGAGCATACAATTTGAGCAGAACATATATACAATTTTATGTATATAATGCTATATATAAGAACATTAAATGAATCAAAATTTTGATAGTTTTCTTTTTTAAACAGCATCTTATTCTAATTTCTTTAATTTACATTCCATTGTCTATTATGAAAAAGGCAATACTTATAGTCAACTTGATGTTTAATTCTTGTAAATATATTTGTGAGTGACAATTATTGTTGAATAATAATAATAATAACTTATAACGAAAAATTACTAATGAGTAAATAAATAATACAAAATTCATGGTTGTTTTTTAAAATAATTATTCACTTCGTTTTAGAAGGGCGTAATTTAGAGATCTAATAATAATGAAATGTGAAAACTGCCGATTCGTTAACCACATTATTTAGTAACCATTTTTACGACAATCAATTAATTTAGTAGAAAAATTTATTACTGAAGTCAAATTTAGTACTGTGACTGAAGTGAATTAGCAGTGTTTCACTGTTAGACTGAAAATTAGTAAAAATAGTTATTAAATCATTTGGTGAACAAATTGACGCAGTATCATTAGTCAAGAGAGACTGTTACAAATTTAGAGAGTATGCATAAATACATATTATTACCACAAATGTATGCATTTTATTATTATTAGATATAAAAATTACGCCCTTTAAAAACGAAGTGAATAATTATTTTAAAAAGCAACTATGAATTTGTACTATTTATTTACTCATTAGTAATTTTTCAATATAACTATTGTCTATCTATTGTATATCTATTGTCAAAAATTGTCTCTCACTTATTTTATATTTACAGGAATTAAACATCAAGTTGACTGCACTGAGAAAAAAATACTTTGGAATCTATAACATATGCTATTACTATCTGCCAAAAGCAAATGCTATAGATTTCAAGTAATATGCTCTGGAATTTATAGCATCGCTGTTAAATCAAAATCTACTATTTTTTAATCAAAGTTTACCGATTTGAATCAACAGTAATACTGAAAATTCTATGGTATATTGTTATAAATCAATAACATCTGCTTTTGGCAGATCGCAATAGCATATGCTATAAATTCAAAAGTATTTTTTTCTCAGTGTATAAATATTGAATTTTTTATAAAATATAGGGCAATGAGATGTAAATTGAAGAAGTTAGAAGATATTTTTGAAAAAGAAAAATATATTAAAATCTTGATTGTTTTAATGTACTTACATAGAATTATAAACATAAAATTGTATATATATACTTCATACTCAAATGGTATGCTCAAAATTTGACGAAAATGATTTTTAAATAATATTTAAATACGTTAAATACGTGAATACAATTTATGAATTGTATTAAAAATTCTATATACATACATATACTTATAGTATTTTCTTTTGTATTCATTTAAAATATATTTTAGTATTTTCTTCTACTAACTTTTAACAGTTGCGAACGCAACTGTTAAAAGTTGAATTTTATTTTATTCAGTTGTAATTTTATTCGCGCTTGAGCGCGCAAATAAAATTACTAGTATTAAATAATCAAATGTTACAATAAATATAGTAATTACACATGTAAATTAATGGTAACAGTCCTTAAATATAAACAAACAAACTCTTTAGCAGTTAGCATGTTTCCTTGACTCAGGGTCGAGTGAGAAGGGTCGAGGATCTTTCCTTGCACCGTTGAATCATTAATCCTTGAGCAAAGTGCGTACAAGTCCGTGTGACTGGGAAGTGCGTGTAAGTTGGTTTTACACACACAATTCCAAGTCACCAAACCGAAGATAGTAGGTCACTGCGCCGGACGCAGTGCCCTCTTTCCAATATACTCTCGGGATTATACCTGTTCAATGTACTTTACGCACTATAGACAGTAGCTTAAGTCTAACTCTGTACGTCAAGAGGATCAACTTTTTTCTTTCAGCAGCTTTCTTTCCTGAGAAACGTCTTGTCTTGTCCTGCCTTGTCTTGCCTTTATGCAGGCAATATCACCTAGGAGAAGTCGACTTTGTGCCACTCATCACTCCCAGTCACTCCAGAGTGACGAGTTGTACTTTATTTGAAAATCATCAAATTGTACCGCTTTACCCATCTTGGAAACTTTCTGCAAACTTCTTAGTTTCTCAAATTTTCTCCATTCATGGTGCATTGTAATTTTTTGCTATTTTATTTAAACATTTAAGAGCATGCATCAATCACGAGATCGTTTCATGTGACCCATTACCATTGATTTGAAAGTATCACTCTGAAATTCTGAATGATGGTAACCAATATTTCAGAATAAGACTGGACCAGTGATTATTTGAAAAAAGTAGTTAAAATCATTTATATTACATTCTCATCACATGAGAGGGTTTCTCATCACATTTTTGGGCAAAATTTGGCCCTCACATGAGAGGATTCTCATTACATTTTTGTGCAAAATTTGACCCTTCCCGTTTTTTTATGTAATCAATGAAAGGGGCTATTTTTTCCCCAAAAATTTCAGAGTGATATTAGAAATATACGGTAATGGGTCTTGTGGTGTGGTCACGTTGCTACATGTCCTTTATTACAAATATGTAATAAATGATTGTGGAAAATATATTATGGATAACCGAAACAAAATAGATTCATCCTATAATAGCTTCTAAATTTGCATGTTTTAATCTTTTTCTGGGTGAAATAATTCTGTTTTGTCAACTGTGTTATTCTAATTAAGAAGGAATATTTTGAAAAATTTTCACTGCGATTTAAAATGGACTGAGACCCCTATATTTTTTACAATTAGGAACAATTTTCTCACCTATTAACCTGGATAATTTTCATCCTGTTTTTGATACCAGATAAATTCCTTCTACGACGAAATCATGGGATTTTAATTATAATTTAATGACTCATTATCAATGTTTTAATTCAATCGAAATCATCGATTTCACGTTTGAATAAGCGTGCAGCTTTTTCTTATATTTTCCAACATTTCCCGAACACTTCTCACGGAGCGCTACCCTTCTGAAGCAATCACGATTCTTTTTAGGCACGGCTATCCTTCACGAAAAAGGGGAAAAAATTATTGGGCACCGCCATTAAGTGTGGTTAAATTGTGTTCAAAGGAAATCTAAATTGCCTGAAGAAGAAAAGTGACCTTTCATTTTCGGTCCCAGACAGATGTTTTTTTTTCTGTCCTGGCACAGCTTGTTCGTAATCGTTTTTTTCAACTTCCGATCCTGGAATCTCCAAATTTCTATTCAAGCCGACCACCTTGTGTCTTTCCTCCATAATTTTCATTCTTTTCTTTTGTCAGGAGAAAAAATTTGACTAATAGATTTTCTAGAATTTAGATTTTAGATGCTTTCGGTTAATCGATAACACAGAAAATCCCAACGTATCATTTTAATTTTTAATCGGCAGCAAAATGAGAAATCAAAAAACAAAAGAATGTGACAATAGAATAAATGATCCACTTCAGATCAAAATAATAACGATCAAATTCAGATCAAATTAAAATAATATCCTACGATTTACTTATTGAAAATATTTTATTTTTATTTAAATAATAATAAATTATTTACTTAGTGAAAATATTTTATAATGCATACAAAGATTAATTTAAAGAATATCTAAAATTTTCAAGGAACTCTTGCTTTCAAGAAACCTCAAATACGTGTTGCTCGACCTGATGACCTAGCATTATATTGAGAGTACAGCGATTATCGCATAATGACTGTTATCATCTCCTTTCAAAGCCTGTCTAGTTTCATTCATAAAATCCGAATCTGTTAATGCCTAAACCGCTAAGAATAAATCCTAATGAAGTGTAAAACGTCACTTTTCAAGACGATAGCTTGCAGCCTCCAATTTTGCGGGCGACCACAAAATCACTTGGCTTCTTGGCTGCGCGATTTAAGATCGCGGCGAGAGTTTCGAATCGACTGACTGATCCTTTAAGAGATTCATCAGTGGCAAATGGATTGTTTAACGGTCAGATGAAAAGATAAGCGATCTGACAGCTATATGCTTTGTGGTAGGGTTCAAAGTGGTGAAGAGGGAACAAGAAAAATTGTGAAAGTCATGGCCATCGGCATATCCTATCCAAGTATGTACATCTCAACGTTAAGAGGATCAAAGAAATGACGATAAATCATACGCGTTGCTCGTTGCAACCATAAATTTAACATTGTTGCAGAAATATTCCCTGAGGATACATTTTTTTAAAAAGAAGTTTAAAAGAATATATTCTTTTTGCTGATCATCGTTGTCAAGGATGACAATTTTTTTAAGTTTCACTGATATTATTGAAGAATTGATCAAATTTGAAGCATTGAACAAATTTGAAGAATTGAACAAATTTGAAAAATTGAACATTTTTAAAGAATTCAATACCACAATATGTCTTTTACATTTATTGAATTAAATTTATTTTTATGAATTCAATTATAAGTGCCTACAATAAAAAATGGAGTAGAGTCTTTCTCAAAGTTTCACTTTGCTCCAATTAAAGAATACATTTTCACTGATAAAAAAGTAAGGCAACCTTGATTCCCAAGAATGTTTTTGATAGCTGACGACGAAATCACCGAATCGCATAATCGTTTGCGTCTAAATGTGCAATTATCGCGTTTATTCTTTTATCTGCACCTGGTAATTAAAATCGAGCATGTGAAGCTTTCCGTATATACGTATGTTTGTTCTCCAAACCGCGAGGATGTAACGCGCAACCCGATTCTCACGAGTTTTTTTTTCGCGCTCATTTTAATTGGTTCCGTATACCTTAAGGTCCTTAAGATTCCATTTCCAGGGAGAAAAATGGTCTCTGAGAATCCAATCGGGCGTGTTCCGAGAAATAATGAGCAATTCAAAAGATATTTTTTCTCTGGAATAAAGTATGCTTGACTTCATTGTATTTTAATGTTGCAACAATTCCAAATTGAGTCTCCAAACTCAGGATAGATTCTTGTTAATATTTTCAAATTGATAATTATTTATTAAATTATTTGAATTTAGAAAGTTACTATAATTGTGGATTTTCTAATCAATTTAATTTTTATGCCATTTTCTCACGAGATTTTCAAAAACAATCAGTGTTAATGATGGAACTCAATAATAGGGTCGTTTACTCCAGTCTAACTAATATTTTATGTTTGAAAATAACCGTACTTCAGATAACCAAACGTGTCATTAACGTAATCAGTAATTTATGCTTCTGGGTAATTATGTGCATGCAATATCTAGTTTGCAATGATTTAATCGTATGAACAAGCTCAACACTTTTTTTAAAAGTATCATATTAACTAATTTGTATTTCATTGAATGTGGTGTTGTAATTTATTTTAATTATCTTGGTAAGCAGTATTCGTAAAGTTTAATTGGTTCTTACGTAAAAAGTTAAGTTGCAGTTACTGCAACTTAAGTTAACTTAACTTATCAACTGTTAACTAACTTAACAGTTAGTAACTGCAACTTAAAAAGTTGCAGTTACTTCAAAAATGGGCAATTGTTGAGCTTTGGGAGAAAAAATTGATTGCAGTAGAATGTCATATCATATCAATTTTGTTTTTTGTAGATATTTGAAGTGTATACATTAGGTAAAATTAGTTAATTTGTAATTTATAAAATAATAAAATACTCATTTTCAGTAATAAAGATTGTTTATTAATCAAGCGCCTCGTATCGAAAAGTGGGATCGTCGTAACACCTTGTTCTTCTTCCGCTTTTTATGGCAATATGAGTTGAAATCAAGTACTGAGCAGTATCATGCACTTAGGTGTACATAATGTAAGTTTCGTTGCGTGAATAGTGGTTCGCCCTACTTTTTCCTACCATATATAGACTGACGCGACACAACGCTATTACGACTTTTCTCTTTGTAAAATCGCTTGGCATTTGAAGACAGAGAGAGAAAAGCATGAGAGAAAAGAGACAAACTATTAGGAAAGATCGGGACACTCGTACTCGCACTACATCAGAAGAATTTGCTTTCTAAGTGTGCAAAACAGGTTAGATCCGATTGAAAACCTCGGGTCAATTACCGATGCCATCGCCCTTTATTATCTCAGATTGCACGTTTTCTCCTTTCCCGGGACACTCCAATGAACTTAACATGTCGCATTTTCTTTCAACCTTAAAAATTATTCACACAAAATTATACTTCTTCAGAAAATTGCATGAGAGAGTAATTTTATATTCTATTTGATTACATTTTAACCATATGATTTGAGGTCTTACTAAAATCGTTCATTACCAGACTAAATATAATAATCTGTTGATTGTAGATACTGGAAACGAAGAGAATAATTTAAATATTTCGTTTTAGATCGAATCCATTTCAAATCATGCAGACCGGCGCGGCGGGAGACCTGTTCAGAAATGGCTTGCCAATGAAATATATTTTTGTGCGTGAAAAATAAGAGGATATGTATTTTTTAAAATTATTATAGAGATGTATTTACATTTTTTACGAATATTTTTAAACTTTAAGGGAAAAATTAGTTTCTTGCAAATTTTACTTTAAAGACAATGCCATTTTTGCAATTTTACAAGGTTTTTCTTCTAAAAGTTTGTCACATTTTTCTCACTCTTTCGAAATCCACGAAGAAAATTAAAAAATAATAAAAAATGGTAAAGCTATTTCGATTTTTGGAAAGAACGAAAAAAAAATTTTTCCAAAAATCCAACCTTTTTTTCTTAGAAATCTTGAGGGATAATAGGTACCAATATAGTCTATTGCTCATTTGGTATTTTTTTGGGGAGAAAACAATTATTTTATATTTTTGCTTCAAAACCTTGCTATTTTGGGAATTCCCGAGATTTTGAGGTTTTTCTTGTTCAGTTTATCAAGTTTTTTACACTTCTTTGATACCGATGAAAGAAACAAAGAAATAATGAAAACTGGTAAAGCTATGCATTTCGATTGTTTGAAAAAATAAAACTCGAGATTTTCTTCAGACAAAGGAAGAATAAAAACTGGTTAAAGCTATTTCGATTTTCAGGTACTTTGGGTGATAATATAGTCTACCTACCATAAATTTTAAAACTGGATTGTATTAATATTTCAAGAAACAAAAAATTCTGTTTTTCTTATTGTTCTCTCTCTTAATTTGAATCAGTGATATTTCACTGATTGAAATAGCCAGAAGTGCGTCACTGGTATTACATCAGTGAAAATTTCACTGGTTTACAGTAAAATGTCACGGATTACCAGTGACACACCACTGATTGACAGTGACATTTTCTCAGAAAGTAAGAAAGAAAATCTACATTCACCGACTAAAGAAATGTCACTGTCAATCAGTGATATTTCACTGATAATCAGTGATATTTCACCGGTAATCAGTGATATTTTACCGGTAATCAGTGATATTTCACTGGAAACCAGTAATATTTCACTGTTAATCAGTGATATTTCACTGGAAACCAGTGAAATTTTCACTGAAATGATACTAGTGACGCACTTCCGACTATTTCAATCAGTGAAATATCATTGATTCAAATTAAGAGAGAGAACAATAAGAAAAATAGAATTTTTAGTTTCTTGAAATATTAGTACAATCCAGTTTTAAAATTTATGGTAAGTAGACTAATTACCACCCAATACACCTGAAAATTCCAGCTCAAAAGAGGTGGCTGTTTGAAGAAAATTTCGAGTTTTATTTTTAAAAAAAATCGAAATAGCTTTACCAGTTTTTATTACTTCTTTATTCCTCTCATTGATTTCGAAAGATTGCAAAAACTGGATAAACTGAAACAACGAAAACCTTAAAATCTCAAAAATTGCCAAAATGGCAAGGTTTTGAAGCAAAAATATAAAATAATTTTTTTCTCTCCAAAAAAATACCAAATGGGAAATTTATAGTAAGCAGACTATATTAGTACCTATTATTCCTTAAAATTTCAGGGAATAAAATGGTGGGGTTTTTGAGAAAATTTTTTTTTCTTTTTCCAAAACTCGAAATAGCTTTACATTCTTTCATTTCTTTTTTATTATTAAAATTTTTCTCCGTGGATTTCAAACTGGAATAAGGAAAACCTTAATATCTCAAAAATTGTAAAAATGGCAAAGTTTTTAAAGTAAAATTTGCAAAAAAGTAATTTTTCCATTAAAATTTATAATTATTCGTAAAAAATGTAAATATGTCGCTATGGTTAATTTAAAAAAATACTTGTGCCCTTTTTCTCACGTACAAAAACATATTTCATTGGAAAGTCAATTCTGAACAGGTCACCCGCCGGCTTGCATGATTTGAAATGGATTCGGTCTTTAAACGAAATAAAAAATATTTTTCTGTTAAAATTAATAAAAATTAGTAGATTTTCTATACACCTTTATTTCTTTAACGATTTATTTACTTCAATATTTAAACTACGATCTTAGAAACCAGCGATGGGAAGTAACTAGTCAAAAGTAACTAGTTACTTTAATTAGTTACTTTTTCTGGGTAAAGATGATAAAACGAAGTTACTTTTGTAAATAGGTAACGAATTGATAACTAGTTACATTTTTTCAGTAACGGTAACAATAAAAATCGTTACTTTTCTCGTTACTTTCGAAATATAGTACAGAATTTTTTTCATTACGATAATCAATATAGTTTATTGCTTTTGCAACGATTTTTTCATTTCGACTATTCGAATAGTGGCGACATACATATATTTCTCATATTTCTAAAATATAGAAGTAACGAAAAAAGTAAAGATTATTTTTTGCAAAAGTAACTGAGAAAAAGTTATATTTTGAAACGGTAACGATATCCGTAACAAGTTACTTTTTTTTCGTAATGTAACGGTAACGAGTTCCTTTTAAAAAGTAACTTACCCATCCTTGTTAGAAACGTTAAGGGTATTTGATACATAATGACGTCACGAATTACCAACCGATTTTTTATTTATATTCAGCGGGTTTATTAAGAGAGAAATGCAGATATAATGCTGAAATTTTGGGAAATAATAAAGAATATATCTAGGCATCGATGTCTGGTGCGTTTCAGTTTTTGTTTTGAAAAACAAAAATTGTCAAAAATAATTTTTTTTCAAAATAAAAACTAAAAACACACCAGACTCGATTTATATTATTTCCTCAAATTTCAGCATTATATTTGCATTTTTTTCTTAGTAAACCCGCTAAATATAAATAAACAATCGGTCGGCAATTCGTGACATTATGTACCACATACCCTTAAGAGAGACGAGGAAAGTACTTATTCTTAAATATCTTCAATTTTTATTGTTTTAGTTGCCTCAGAAATATTCTCTATAATCTTGAAGTATGGAAGATTATTTTACTTTTACGAAAAAAACAGTGGTAAAGTTTTACAGATGTCAAATTAAATCAGTTAATTATTTATTAGGAAAACCCATTTCCGAGTGGAATAGTAAATCTTTCTCATAAGTTGTTAAAAGATGATAATAAAGAGATTCTAAATATTCAAACATTCATTATATTAAAATCAAAATGCATTTTTCTCTTACAGAGATGAGTGAATTAATTTTCTCGTCTTATTATATCCTTAGAGGTGATTTTTAAGTGCGCCAGTGAATTATCTATAATAATTTTATAGCGCTATTAGTAGGAGTAAAGTAAAAGAGTAAAATGAGTGGCAATTTCACACAGTACAAATTTTAACGAGGCATTTACGAAAACTTTGATTTGCGATTGGGTCGTTTCAATTTTTTTAGAATAATTAAATTAATATCATCGTAAATAATATTTTATTTCATTGTAGTTCAAATAAGGCAAGTTACAAATAAGTTCCAATTAAAAAAATTACAATAGACTTTTCCTTTAAAATTCTTCTTCCGCAAAACACGAAATTAAATAATTGAAAAATATGTTTTTTTCTCAAATTGAACGAAGAAAAACTGTTATATGAAATTAGAAATAAAATTCTGGTATGCGGAGGTTTGCTACGAATGACATCTCGTTCTTCAGCGAAAGTGTGTTCACCTTTATAGTTCGAACAGACGGTCGACGAGGATGACAATGGAAAAGTGAAAACTACCAGTGGTGTTTACTTCCTTCGAGAGCCATTTGTTCAAGTTGCTCTGTAATTATTCAAGCCAATTCTAATTGCATCGTATCGCGTGCTTGTTATTCTCTCCGCACTCGGAATCATCTTTTTTTATATAATTAATACCCCACAGTCGTTTTTCATATTCACTTCGATAAATCAATTAACAGGCTTCTGTTTTTCCTCTATCGGCGGCTCGTTAATTCTGTGTTACATACCGAAAATTCAACCCTTTCTTATGCTTCATTAATTATCTGTCTAGACTAGATTCTAGAGGCTTGATCCAAATGGAACTCAAAATGGAACTCTACAATTTATTATCTGGAGTTGAAAAATCCAAGAAAAATGTTTAATGTATGAGGAAATTAACCAATGTTTCAAGAAGAATTTTTCTATTTTAATTAAATTTTTCACTTTTATTTAGCCCTTTAGCTGTTTTATTCTCATCTTTAGAATCTGAAAAATTTTTTTTCTGTCTCAACATCTTCCAAGTCCTCGTCCATGAAATCGGGTTTCTAACTTAGCCAATTCTGTACATCTCTTGACATTATTATTACTCAATTCTTCATGGTTTCTGATTTTAATACGTATGGCAATCTGCGACCGGTTTACAGTGATCCATAGGAACCCCTGTAGACACAATCAGCGGTGTAAGGTAAAAAATGAAATTTCATTGAGCTGAACATAAATGAGTTACACTTGCAGTACAGTAAAGTTCTTCCTATTCACAGAGCTCAGGTCTGTAGTTATCCAAAATCTTTACCAAAATAAAAAGACGTTTTGAATTTAATTTCTTTTATTTGTTAACAATATTCTTTGAATGATAAAAATACACATTTTTCCATTATGATTAAAAATGTATTTTATAAGAACCCTCAAGTTTTCTCCAATTAATCTGGACGTATTTTTTAGAAGGCCTCAAATTAAGGAAATTATTCGTGATATCCATCATTATCCCTTTTCTTTTCCCAGTCGGTTCATCATTTTTTAAAAATATATTTTTAAGTAAGAAAAAGTCATTTAAAAAGGCTAGATTATTAGATTATAAATTTGTAGTAATAAGTATTTTAAGCGATTTCTTATGATTATGGCGCACAGCCCCTGTTTGGAAAATAATATGCGTCTCCCTAATGATGCTCTCTGACTAGTTATTCCTCTTCACTTGATTGTAGCTTTTGAGAGATTTGATGCTACACCAGGGTCTAAGATCCTTAAGTTACATACCTGGGAAAAAGTATATGCCTGTATGAAAGTTTTATCCACAGAGTGAACCGGAAATTTTCATGCTCCTCATTAACTCCTCTCCAGAAACTTGAAACAGTGGTAACAACCCTTTCACAATCATAATTTTAAGGGTTGAGTAATGTGTACTGTACTGTTACAATGGCTTATTTCTGCTCTCAAGTACATCGTTTCTCGTAATGGACAAGATGTATTTCCTTATTAGTAACATAAAAATGAATAATGTTACAAGTTTTATATTTATGCCGCATGAATTAAATGTTGAAAATAACATTGTAAGATGAGTTCCTCAATTAACACGGTGAATAATTTTGTTTCCTTTCATTTTTTTAAGAAACAATAAAATAATTTAATGCAATAAATTAACAGAATTTTTATAACTGTCGAAAAGTAGACGATACTCGACACCATTAATGTGATATTGATAATTCTTGATTTAAATATATCTTGGCTGTTTTAATTAATTAAATTTTAATTATTTAAATTAATAAATAACAAGTTTGAGAAACTATTTACCAGTTTCTATTTATAAATTAAATTGCAGTGTAGATATCAGAAACTTTAGTTTTATTAATATATCAACAAGGTAGGTTTCTGTTTGTTATTTCTTTTCTTTTTCTTTTGTTATTTTTTCTTTTGTTATTTCTAGTATGTTCTAGCTTGTTCGACATTGATTCAAAATCTTATAACTACTATCACAAACTTGCTATCCATTTATCAACCTTTCAGTCGCAATAACCCAGAATGTCAAATTGCCCCGAGCGATATTTTTTAATTTCTCTCAACATCTATATATATCTAGTGTCTCGATACTGAGGTTGAGATCCCAAATAACTGTAATCTACGCAAATCGCTTTCTTTTAGCGTGGCCGTTTAAAAGAATTTGATATTGATACCTTAGCCTCGGGTAAAAAGGTCCATCGAAAGATTAACCTAATTCAATGAAGTGAGTCCAAGTATGAAATATTGCTTCGCTATAAGGACGAAAGCGATCTTTAATGGCAAGGAAACTAGGGATCAAAGAAAGAAAGAACAAGTTTCCTTTGTGAGAGTTTAATAGAGAATTTTTAATGGAGATTCCTAACTGAGAATTTTAATCAGCCGTTAAAGCGTAATTTTATAATTGGGCACAAATAATAATTGAAATGTATGTATGATTAGTAATGGAATTATACTTTTCTGAAGAATTGTTTTTTAGAGAATGTAAGAAAATAAAATATTAATATGACAATTCAAGTTTGAAAAATGGTGTCTTATGTGCAAATTAAAAACTAAAATGGTTTTTAAGGATCGGAATTCTGTCTTGGCGCCATAAAGGTGAATCAGATTCCGCGGAATGTCGAACGCCGTGAATCTGTCACACAATTGACATTCCATGAAAGTCTGCGCCGATTTAAACACTCGCGGAATTTCTGATGTGTATCGCACTACATTTGAAATAAAAAAGGATTTTTTCTTCCTGAAATAGGAAAAGATTCCTTTTTTTAAAAAAATGTGTATTTTTGAGTGCATACTCCAGCGACAAAGAATAATATATTAATTATTTATAATATTGAAAAAATTAAAATGTGTAACGTTTTTAAAATAACTTTTCGAATTTTCATTCTTCGATATTGAATCATTTAGGAAAAATATTCTTTTAATCAAAAGAATTCTATGAAATAGTGCTTGTCTTACTGTACTGCAAAGCGCTAAAAAAGACAAATGCAAATTCTATTTGCATTTGAACTTTTTGAAAGAAGTTTAAACCTCAGATACAATTTAATAGATAATTCATTCATTGTCCTTCTGGCAAGACCTGCCTCACTGGTTTTTTACCGTTTTTCGAGACCGAAAAAATGGCCCAGGAATTTTTTAATAATATGTCTAATTTCTAGCGGTTCTTTCCGTTATGTAGATTCAGAGCAGTTTCGAAATCTGCTCATACATTATCCACTTGAGCAATTTAAAAACTACGAATCTACCAGTGTGTAAAATGAGAGCTTCCGCAATGCTGGGAACGTTTAACATTTTTTTTTTAAATGAGAAGATGTCTCTCTTACAAACAAGATTGTCAACCAAGAATTTTTAATATTTCGTGAATTCGCAGTCGAACTGGAAGAATGTTTTAAATACGGTTTATTATTAAATCGTTGAAAGAGACAATTCATGTTAATCAAAATTAAATTATAAATTATAAATTATAAATAAATTATTTGATTATATACTAAATACATTTTATTTTTAATTGTACAACGTAAGAGAAATTTATATAAAGCAATAATGTTATACTATATGAATTTATCATACTGCATAGGAGTGTGTAAAATATTGTAATAAAATTTAATTGTAACGAAGATAAGAGATGTACCATCTGTGAAACAGAAATCTGTTTAAGTTCTCTCAATTCAAATTCAAATTGTTCATAAACAGTAAAATGAGATTCCAGATAGTCTGCTGATTACAACTTTCGTTAACATTAAAACTCTAAGTGGTCTAAGCTGCGAACTTTCTGCATTTCCATAGAATGCGAATAGTCTAATTAGAAAGTGTTTCCGAAGTCCTAATTTACTGAAATTTTATTTAATGAAAGTGCAAGAATGAAAGTTTTGAAAAGTCTAAATGCTTAAAATATAAAACTGCAATTATGTAATGTATATCCTCGAAGTTTGAAAAGTCTGAAATCTTTATTAGGCTAATTTAAGTATAGTCGGTTGAAATATCGGTTCATGATTAGGTAGTTGAGTTGTGAGAAAATAGTGAAATTTCATTCCTATAAAAACACCATCTTGCGATATACTTTTTGAAAAATGAGCAAAGTTTATTTTTTTCTAGTAAAAGTGCAATCACTTGAATTTCACTTTCACATTTATGACTATGATTAGTCAACTGCTCCCGCATTAAGATAGAAGCTTTTATATAATTTCAGCAATTTATTATTTTTTTAGATTACTCAATTAAAAATGTAACAGTGCAGGAAAATATAAAGTGTATGTAAAATTCATTAGATCTGTTTATAATTTTCTTCTCATGTACTTCATAGGAAATTAGATACGCCTAAATAATATTAATCGATTCTTATAGGGAGAAGTATCTCCCACTCCTAAAATTAGAAAACGTTCATCTTGTCTCTTCTCAGTGTCAGGATCATTGTTGAGGATCAAATTCGAGTCTGGTAATTGAGACAAAATAATTAATAACCATACTCTAAAGTGAATAATTAGGCGAACGTGTTAAAGCGTGGTTTTAGTATGCTTTATCATATGGTGGGTATATCAGGTTTCAGTCACGTTTTTCAGTCTTTCGGCAGCTCTTGCTCTAGAATGTGTATCCACAATGAGATTAATCATTAGTCATAGTTTGTGCAGGTGTTGTACCTCTTAATTTTATATCCGATTAATTTCAAGTTTTTATTAATCGATTCCATAAATATCCATATATAAGACAGTCAATCAATCTCGAATTAATATAATGCCTGAATTAGTATATCTTCAATCAACTTCTCAAAATCTACCCTTCCACTATCGTCTTTTTTTTCCTTCTGATACGGTGCTACAAAACAAGAAAAATTAAATGGACTTTTCAAGTGACCTTGTGAAGGTTTTGGGTCTGGTCGAGTACAACACAAAATCGTGTTTAAAAATGTTCCAACACCCTCAAATTTTTAATTTAATGTTAAAAAGCTGTTTTTGGGTGACTTTTCGCACTAATAAATTAACAAGTTAGTCATTTTTCGACCGATTGTGGATTTTGAAACGGTATGGAAAGGGAAAGAATAGTACTTTTAAAATATATATATTGTTTTGCTCGTCGAACAAAAATGTTTGGAGATTTTTTCGTGAGAATCTGAAATTTGCATATTCTTTTATCACTTTTTCTACTTTGACAACCATTTTTTGCATAATTCTTGCAAAAACAAACTTGCTTGCGTAAATACTTTGAAAGCGCGTTCAATTCTGAGTAAAATAAGATTTCATTTATTAAAATCCTTTAAAAATTGTCGAAGTTATTAAACTTATCATAAATTATGTAAAATCATCTCAAGCATACTTTGAAAGCATTACATACTTTTTCATCATTTTCATCGAAAAGAATGTTAAGGTGATTTACAGGTGTTTTTGTTAGGCCACATAAATCCGCAATTTATGCTGGTTAAAGAATTTACGGCGAAATTGAATCAAATAGAAAATAGAGCATGCGTGAGTTTCATTCCTTTCTGCAAAAACTTTCTGGGGAACAATTACCGATTACATTGAAGTGGTGAATAAATTTCTAGAAGCTTATGGAGAAATGGGATGCAGAATGTCCATGAAAATTTATTTTCTGCATTCTTATTTTGGAATTTTTCCCAGAAAATCTTGTTCAATTCAGTAACGAACAGTGTGAAAGGTTTCACCAAGAAATATCAGCAATCGAAAAGCGTTTCGAAGGGAAAAGGCAGATTAGAATGCTAGAAAATTACTGTTGATCACTCAAATGTGAAACTAACAATTTGTCTTACAAACGCAGAAGATCGAGTAAACATTTTTAGCGATTGTAAAAATCCAACCCGAAGTATAAAATAAATACATGTATTTCAACGAAAATGTCTCTATTCTTCCTTAAAATTGTCTTTTCTTTCCTGCTTCGGGCTGATTTTTATAGACAATACAGACACTACTTCCTCCAAAGTGATCGTGAGATTAAAGACGATAAAGTCTAAGATAATAAGTAGTTACAACGTCGATTGTCCAAAAATAGCAGAATTTCTTTTATTAAAAATGTTTAATAACTCCGACAATTTTCAATGAATTTTAATAAATAAAAACTTATTTTACTCAGAATTGAACGCGCTTTCAAAGTATTTGCTCAAGCAAGTTTGTTTGTGCAAAAATTATGCAAAAAATGGTTGTCAAAGTGGAAAAAATGAGAAAAGAATGTGTAAATTTCAGATTCTCAAGAAAAAATATCCAAATATTTTTATTCGACGAGCA
>JBAGKK010423177.1:0-37928 GCA_037177015.1 Euceroptres primus
AACCAATCGCAAAATATAAAACAATAAAAAACAAAAGCATTTCTGCGAACCAACTTTACGCTGCGAACGGAATGTATTAGCTGCGAATACTTGTAGATTATTATTAGTAATAATATATAATAATAATAATTTTTGATAGAAAAGTGATCATTATTTGCTGAAAGGAACTGGAGGAAATATTACTGCTTTTTTCCTAGAAGCAGGAAATCACGAAAGCTAAGTCGATTGGCCCACTTTGTTTTACGAGCCTCGCCCATTTCTGCGCGTGCTACGCATTTAACTTTATTCGCCATTCAAATTCTCATTTATCTGTTTTCCAAGTTTCGTTTCATTAAAGTACTAGAGTAGTTTTAATATTTTTAAATTTATTTTATAACTGTTTATTTACTTTTTTTATTCCTTCTCTTTAAAAAAAAAGCCATAAAAATCGACTAAATACGTGTTTTTGTGGTCCCATTTCATCGACCTTTTCCGGGAAATAACATTAGCCGCGAGGGAAAACGCTCGACTGGTGAGCCACACCCATCCGGGGTTCGAACCCCCCACTCGACTTCCTTTTTTTTCTTTTTACCTACGTGTATGTTCCATTTATTTAATCATATTTATAGCAATTTTGTATTGCAAAATAAACATGGACAAATAGTGTACACAATATTTGACCATGTTTATTCAAATATAATGGTTAAATATAAATATATTCAACCATTACATTTGAATAAAAATGGCCAAATATTGTAATTAACGAGAAAATTGAAGATTTTTTTTTGGTGAAAAAGAAAGAGAAATACAAAACTATCGAATCGATTCCCAGGAGAGATTCGTTTCCGTTATGAATCCAGTTACGAGTGTGATAAAAAATTCTAGGAGAGAGATACGATTTTGGAGCTGGAACGTACGAACGTGACCTTTTTGTTTACATTGGCTGGCCACTTTTTACTACTGTCAACTTTCTCGAGACTCTCGGCCCACACGGAGACGAACAGGTGCATTCGAGTCTGACCAATACCGGTGTAATCGCCTTCCTGAGAAATTCATTTGCATTTTAGACTAGAACTCAGCCAAGATGCATTTCCTTTTTCCACTCAGACTTAACTGCATTAGGTGACAAAAAGGGTTCTTGAATTCAAGATAAAATCCATTCTTACACTTGGGCCAATTAAATTAATTCCAAACAAATAAAATTGCATTTCATTGAATGCTATAATGGAAGAAATGTAAAGATAATTAAAAATAAAATAAATTAAGAAAATTGATTAAACTAAGATAATTGTGTATATTTATAATTTTATAATTGCTTGCATAAAATTAGTAAACTTTTTTAAGAATGAATAAAGAAATTAAAAGAGTTTTAAAAGAGTAAAAATATTTTTGAATTTCTCTGTTTCAGAATGCAGTTATGAGCATCCAGACTCCAGTCTGGACCATACCGTTGTACAAGGTAGGAAACTCGAAAGATTTATTCCCCCCCCCTCCTCTCTCTCTCTCTCTCTCTCTATCTCTCTTTCTCCTTTCACACTACTTCCAACTTTTATTTTCTCTGTCTTATTTGCCACTTTACTGACGGTAACCGCGAAACCGCGACTTCTCTGTTATTTGACCTCTTGGCACTACTTGGAATCTATTTGACCTTATTTTGCAAACTGGGATCGAAGATGTACTACTTTATCTTGTTTTTATAGTTCATAAATTAAAAAAAAAAATTACAAATTTCAAGCAACCAAATTTGGACCAAATCAGACGTCGAAATGTCACCAAAAAAAAGGAGAAAGAAAATAGGCCGAGGATATTGTTACGGAAATTTCCGTACAACTAGCATAAAATACAAAGGGAGGACAGGAAAATTAAGTAATAATAGCGTATTGTCAAGGAAAATTCCATAGTAATAGAATATTGATACGGAAAATTCCGTAATAATAACCTCGGCCCACACTATGTTGTGTCCTGGTTGTTCGGAAATGTCCGTAATACTAGACACTTCAAAGAATATAATAATGCAATACTCTGTTAGAAGTGTTTGTAAATTTTCGAAAGTTTTAGGTTACTTAGGTTACAGAAATTTTTATGAAATTTAAGACACTTTTCAGAAACCATATCTGAAATTTATGAACCGCATCTTAAATTTATGAAACAGTAACTGAATTTTCAGATACATGGATAAAATTTCAGTTACCCTGTACGTAAATTTTTTGTTTGTTACAGTTTTGGAATTTTAAGTTCCAGTTTTTAGAATTTTCATTTACAATTTAATAAAATTACGTTATTTTACCGTAATATTCAGTTACTTGTGATTAAATTTTACTACAGTTTTTCTAAATTTGACTGAAATTTACGCCACTGTAACTGAAATTTCTTTTGCGGTAACTGCATAAAACTTTAGTCACGTGTCTCTGAAACTTACCATGGAAGTTTCTAACAGTGTACAATAATTAAATAATTTAAATAGTTAATATATTAATACACCTATTAATATTAATATAATTTAAATAGTTGTTATAATTTTAGTAAATTCTTTAGAAAAGTTAAATATTTGAGATTTGTCTGATTTGTTTGTTTGTACTTTGATTTTGTTTTGTTTTTTGTCTATCTTTGATGATGGTTGTAACTTTTTTAATTTAGTTCCTTAATTTTTATTTTTTTATTTTGATGTCGCTTCAATTTTCAGCATTCAAAAGGGTGGCATATGAATTTTAATGTAAAAAAAGACGAAAAAAAGGAAGGGAGTGTGGTACCTTTTATTTTGTTCCTCTGTTTTTGTGATTTATTTTCCTGTTGTCTAAATATGGTTGCATGAAATTTTGAAATTTACTCTTAAACGTTAAGTTGTTGGTTTTCATGTTTAAAGAATATAATTTTCACTTTAATTTTAGTTTCTATTTTATTGGACCTTAATTTTGAAATAAATTGAATTGAGTAAATTTTGAAGTTCCACTTTGCAATGATCGTTATTCATCAACGATGCTTTCAGCTATTCTATTTCAATTTAAAGCTCGATTATAGTGGGTTCTCTAAACCATTCGTGATCCTTTAAATCCTACTCGAACACTAATTGCACACATGGTGTTCATCATGCCCGAAATAAATCAAACTCCAGCATTTACAGGTGCCAGTTTTCGATTTATGAGCGGATTCGTTAGACAACATGCGATACGAGAATGAATTAGTTTCCTCCTTTAAAACACAGATTATAAATTACATTTTCAAACATGTAATTTAATTTCCTATAATTTCTGATAAGTTAATCGATAACTATAATTTTTAATATAAGTTTTCATCGTCATTGAAAATGACAATGAAAATTTACACTTATTTTTCTATTATATGATTATAAATTATAGATCCATTATTTATTAAAGTTATCAAAAATAAATAAATTAAAAATAAATTTAATACATCAGATAGATGAGCATATCACCCTCGACAATTTATTCACCCCCCAAGTGATCTTTGTTTTCGTAGAACGAAATGAACTTCACCCTTGGTTCCCACATCACCAATCTCCGCCCTTCACAAATCAATGCACAAATATTCACAATTGTCCACCCTAACCCTAACTTCTGAACCAGAAAATACCATAATTGTTTTTAAAAAAACTATTCTTGAACATTTTTTATCAGAACCTATAATTTCTTTAATAACAAGCACAGATCTTTTACAACTAAATTCAACCTCCGGATTTAACAAAAGGTGATTTTCAAACTTAAAAATTGTTTCCTCAAAAAGATATTGAAGTTCAAAGTCTTCAGGTTATCGATCTTTAAAGCTTTCAGACGCCATATTGCTTATCATATCCCCACAAATTCCGTTACAGTAAGAACGGTTTCTTCTTTTTTAGTCTCAAGGATAATGAAATTTTGTAATTTGAATACATACTGAATTTTCTGGACCAGCAGCTGCTGCAAATCAGCCCAACTTTTCCTCCCATACTAAAGTGATCACAAAACAATCGTTCGCAGACTAGTATCCTCTTCTATGGAAAGAAGACGCGGAACGACACAATTTCCAATAAAGCAAATGTCGATCACTACTCCACACACTGAAAACCCTATCTAAACTTGTCCAGACTCGTCACGCTTTTCCTGGAAAATGGCGAGAGTCCTTTGGATTTCGGACGGGTAAATTGAACAAACGCATCAAAGCTTTCGCGTTGGTCTTGAAAGGTCATTGTCGTCAGTGTCAACAAACTGCATCAACAGTTTTTCTTCTCTTTCTGTTTCATTTTCAAATTGATACTCTGAATTTCTGATTCTCGGGTCAATTCAATTGTTATTTAATATCTAAAAACAAATAATTTAAATTTGTTACTGTACTTTTCAATTTATTAGAATCTAAAATGTTTAGATAATTTTGAACAGTTTCTGTTCATTGAAGACATTAATGAACGCATTTTTTTTGTTTAATCGCTTCAGTTTGGGTCACTTATATACCATCTGAGTTTGTGATAAGAATTTCGGACCGGAACTCGGGCATATTTTTTGAGAAAGGTGCCAAAAATCACATATGCGTGGATTGTTGCTCGCCTATAGAATTTAGCAAAAAAAGGTAGAAAGAGGAAAGAAAGTAGATAACATTCTGAGAAATTTGGAAAAAAATAATGTCCTAGCACCAATTCTTTCCGAGATACAGCGTTTCAAAGAACCCTGTTTTTTTCGATTTTTGCCTAAAAATCGTTAATTTTCAAAAAACCATCTAGAATTTGTATAATCGATTGACCTGCACCAAAATGGTCTACAGATAACTTATTATCTTTAATTTAAGACAAAGAACAACCCTCTAGGTCCAATAGATCGCGAGCTACGATCTTTTAAAGATGACACCTTTTTGCCTGTTTTTATGACAAAAAATCATGGGTTTAGTTTTTGTGAACTAGAGCGTTCCCTAATAAATCTACTTTTATGCTGCCAGAGGATAACTAAAAGTACATAAAACTTCACGTAAACTGAAAAAAAACAATGTTCTAACTTCATAAACTTCGGAGTTATGAATTTTTGAAATGTGTTTTTTCATTGTTTGTCTCAAAAATTGGAAAACACGATTTCTTGATTATTTCTGCAATCCTGTAATGAAAATTACATAAGGATAAATGAAAGAGATCTCCATTTTGAGAAATTTAAAAAAAACGTGGTTTTAACTTAAATAGATCAAAAGTTATGACCTCTCAAAGTTGACTTTTGTGAGTCAAACGTACTGGAAAATGTAACTTCAACCATTTTTGGACTAATACAATAAAATATAATGCACTGAATGATTAATAATGATCAATTAAACATTTCTTATAAATAAAGTAATAATTATTTTAATTAAATTAATTAAATTAGTTTAATTAATTAATTATTTTATGAAATTAATTTTTTTACAAAATAATTTTTCATTTTTTGCACTTTTTTATTCTTTTTTTTCGCAGAAATTAATTCAAAATGGTTTATTTGTCACTTTTCATGAGTAATGAAACATATTTACAAATGAAATAAATGTTATTAAAAATTAAGTTTTCACTTTTTCAGCACTTACGACTACTTTTGTCTCCTAAATTAATTGAAAATAGGTAAGTATTCATTATTTTTTTGTTACAGTTTCGGAATTTTAAGTTCCAATTTTCAGAATTTTTAGTTACAATTTCATAAAATTACGTTATTTCAACGGAATATTCAGTTACTTGTAACTGACTTTTCCTAAATTTTTCCTAAATTTAACTGAAATTTACAAAATTGTAACTGAAATTTCTTTTACGGTAACTGCATAAAACTTCATTCACGCGTCTCTGAAACTTAATGGTAGTTTCTAACAGTGTACAATAATTAAATAATTTAAATACTTGTTATAATTTTAGTAAATTCTTTAGACCAAGTTAAATATTTGAATTTTGTCTGATTTCTTTGTTTGTACTTGGATTTTCTTTTGCTAAAAGTTTGTTTTGTTGTTTGCCTATCTTTGATGGTGGTCGTAATTTTTTTAATTTAATTTTTTAATTTAATTTTTTAATTTTCTTTTTTCAATTTTGTTATCTCTTCAATTTTCAACCTTGAAAAGGGTTTATTCGTCACTTTTCATGAGTAATAAAACATACTTATAAACAAATAAATGTCATTAAAAATTAAGTTTTCACCTATTCAGCACTTACGACTACTTTTGTCTCCTGAATTAATTGAAAATAGGTATATTTATTATTTATAAGTAAAACAAAATATTATTTTTTAAGCAATAAATATTAACACTGAGTCCCTTTTCTCATCATTATTCCATTGTTTTTAGGAGGAACGGAAGGTGCACAGTAAAAACGAATGGTTAAAATTATTACACCTTAAAATTAAATTAACTTAAATTCAGCAATATTTGTCTGATTTTAAGGAAATCGTTTTGAATTCATCCATTTAGGTTTTATAAATTCAGAACGATTTCCTTAAAATCAGACAAATTTTGCGGAATTTAAGTTAATTTAATTTTAAGCTGTAATAATTTTAAACATTCGTTTTTACTGTGCACCTTCCGTTCCTTTTAAAAACAATGAAATAATTATGAGAAAAGGAACCGTTTATTGCTTAAATAATAATATTTTGTTTTACTTATAAATAATTAATTTTCAATTAATTTAGGAGACAAAAGTACTGAAAAGATAAAACTTGATTTTTAATAACATTTATTTTTTTATAAATACGTTTTATTACTCATGAAAAGTGACGAATAAACCATTTTGAATTAATTTCTGTGAAAAAAAGAATGAAAAATGTTCAAACAATGAAAAATTATTTTGTAAAAAACATAATTTATTTAAATAATTATTACTTTATTTATAATAAATGTTTAGTTCATCATTATTAATAATTAAGTGCATTATTTTTTATTGTATTAGTCAAAACGTAACTGAAATTACATTTTTCAGTACGTTTGACTGACAAAAGACAGAGAGGGTCAACTTTGAGAGATCATAACTTTTGACCTATTTAAGTTAGAATCACGTTTTTTTTTAATTTCTCAGAATTGAGTCCTCTTTCATTTATCCTTATATAATTTTCACGTCAGCATTGCAGAAATAATAAAGAAAACGTGTTTTCCATTTTTTGAGACAAACAATGAAAAAACACAAAGTTTCAAAAATTAATAACTCCGAAGTTTATGAAGATGGAACATTGTTTTTTTTTCAATTTACGTGGAATTGTATGTACTTTTAATTATCCTCTGGCAGCATAAAAGTAGATTTATTAGGGAACGCTCTAGTTCACAAAAACTAAACCCATGATTTTTTGTCATAAAAACAGGCAAAAAGGTGTCATCTTTGAAAAATCGTAACTCGCCATCTATTGGACCTAGAAGGTTGTTCTTTGTCTTGAATTAAAGATAATAAGTCATCTATAGACCATTTTGGGGTAGGTCAATCAATTATACAAATTCTAAATGGTTTTTTGAAAAGTAGCGATTTTTGGGCAAAAATCGAAAAAATAGGGTTTTTCGAAACACTGTATCTCGAAAAGTATTGGTGCTAGGGTATTATTTTATTCCAAATTTCTCAGAATTTTATCTACTTTCTTTCCTCTCTCTACCTTTTTTTCGCTAAAATCCATAGGAGAGGAAAAAACCACGCATATGTGATTTTTGGCACCTTTCTAAAAAAATATGCCCGGGTTCCGGTCCGAAATTCTTGTCACAAAACCAGATGAAGCGATTAAGCAGAAAAAAATGCGATAGTGAGTTAATACGGGATTTCGCCTCTTTTTCCGACAATTTGACTGGACTACCGTTGGATATTTTTGGTATAAACGGTATAAACAGTTTAAAATTCTCGCGAGAAAATTTGAATTTCCGGGTGAAACTAGTTTTTGTTGATATTTGATATTTCTGGTTTCTGAACTACATTGCAAGAGTCGCTTAACCAGCACACAAATCAATACGCGAGGCGAGATTATAGTTCTATTGAATTAGCAACGTGCATTGACTCGAGACGGCAAGTCAGTCGGGCGAAATGTCATTTCGAAAAAAAACCGCCAATTTCAAAATTCATAATTCGTAATTCACGAATATCAAACTACCTCTTTTTTATATCAAAAGGGCAGAAAGCAATCTATTTTTTTCTGCTTATAAATCGCCTTTTCGAACTAGTTTGAAACTTATTTTTAAAGTTCGAATATTCAACACAATTTCAGATAATTTTATATTTTTTACCAAATGTTTGGCTCTTTATTCCACTCTTTAAACTTGACAACATAAGATGTTTATTTTTCTACACAAGTTATAAAACATTGTTCAAAAACAATTGATAAAATGAATCAAAAATTCACAGCACTTTTTCATTAAATTTTAACACTTTATAATAATTTTTACGAAGAGAGATAAAGGTCAAAGACCCGAAGTGAGCGGATCGACCATAAAATCGGTTTTTATTTCATGAAAAAAGTACCGGTTTGCGTCTTTTTCATTCGACAAAAAAAGCGATAGCGACGGGACTTTTCATGCTAGATAGCAACGAGTTTTTTTGAGATTAAAATAGGAAGAGAGATTCAATTTTATTTACATCGAATGTGTACAACCACCGGTTGAATAAAATCTCTCGCGCACCGACTCGCATCGCTCGCGCGCCTAGCGTGTACTGAAAATAATAATGTCGTCCGCTATTCGCTCGTCTCTCCACTCAGCCAGCGGCGTTGCCAGTTCGTTGGAGATTTTCGTACCTTTCGTTATCCATGGACCCTATTGTTTTCGAAACTGGTGCAATTTTCTGCTCACAAACGTTACGACACAAAGGATCCACTTAAAGGGGCTGAATTATTAAACACCAACAAAAAAAAATCGCTTCCCAAAGTCTTAAATTGCTCTCGAACCTTTCCTACTTATTTCTCAGAAATCGGACCTTCAAAACTTACCAAAATTTGAAATAAAAAAAAAATAATAATTAACGGTTAGCAGTATTTTTAAATTTATTTGGCCGAAAATTGATTAGAAGCATTTTGTATTTTAATTCATATTCATTAGCCGAGAGGTAAAGTCTCTGACCCATGTTCAAGATATCCCAGGTTCGAATCCCCACACCTGCACTTCTTTTTTTTTCCTTTTTTAATCCGTTTCTATTTTCTTTTCTCTTTTTTGTGTTTTCCTTTTTGAATTTGTCCAGAATTAGTTGCATGAAATTTCTTATTTTTGAGTAATTTATGAATTGTGGAGGATATTTAATGAAAATTTAATCTTTTTATTTACATAATATCCCTTCGCCTATGTCGTAATCGAACGCTGAGGTGAGTGCCCTGTTCTAAATCCGTCCGAGGGAAACTCAGATTTCCATGTACTGAAAGTGGATGCTGAGCTGAATCGATAGACGATACGACACCAATCAAAATCTGTGAAGGAACTAACGCGTAGGAGTCGAATTAGATATTAGATGACCCGTTTGAGTTCCTCTGCAATCTCCTTTCCAATTCAAATTCCTCTTTGGGTTATTGGGGCAAGCCAAATTATACTCCTTTTAATTAAATTCACCCTCCCCTCCCCCTCCAAAGAACCCCATGAAACTAAGAAATAATTTTTTAATTAAATTAATTATTTTAAATTCATTGAACCTTTTCTAATTTGTAATTAGTTTAAAAATCATTTTTTGAATACAAATATAAATTGAAAAATATTTTTTTTAAATTAAAATATAAATGTATTAAGTAAAAAAAGTCTATTTAATATATAAATATAGAAATAAGGTGTCTGTATAGAAGAGATGAATGTATGTAAAAAAAAATGTATGTAAAAAAAGAATATATGTAAAAATCCAAAAGGATGTACTTGTAAGAAAAATATAAATAAGAAATATATAAATATAGATTTAATAACTTTAACGTACTTCATATTTTAAAATAATTTGTATATTGTTTTGATTTATAAAATCTAAAAAGCAACAGGTATCAGGGAACGTAATATTGAAATTGCTAATAGATATGCTACTCCAAAAACTAAACGGTCATAAAATGCAAATTATCTGAAAGGCCAGCGTCAATTGCGTCAGAAAATTATTTAATCGACAAGCGCTACTTTGCTGGTAAAATAATTTTGACGCTCCGTCAACTCGAAGGGATCCGTCGACCCGAAGGGACAGACGGAAGTTATGGCCCTGTCAATCAGAGGCGATAAATATTACTCGAATTTTCGCTCAAAAGAATTAATTTTCAATTTATATAAAAACTACAGGATATTTGTTTAAAATAATGCATTTTTGAAAAATTCTATCCAGATTAAAGAATGTCCAAGGAGTTATTCGATTTCATTTAAACTCGCGGTTCTGAGAATTCATTTTAGAAAATTTGTATCAGGATCACATCATATTCTGCCATTTTTCTAGTGTAGTGCGAATTTTGATACTTTTCTTCATTTTCTGGCCCACTGTGAGACGAATTAATTTACAATGCAACAATCAACTCGTCATTTTTCAGTAAATAATCATCGAATCGAGTTGATTTTTGCGAAGAAATATTCTTCAGGCTTGAGCGCTTCTTGCGAATATACTCATGCGTTTATAATGTTTATTTATTTTATTATAAACGATAAATAAACTTTAAGTTGCAAAAATTTAATGTTAATTCAGAAATTGATCAAAATAACCGACTTTAAATTATTCTTTATACATTAAATGTTAAAAAATAAATTAAAGTCGGTTATTTTGATCAATTTCGGAATTAACATTAAATTTTTTCAACTTAAAATAAAACGATAAATAAACTTTAAGTTGCAAAAATTTAATGTTAATTCAGAAGTTAATCAAAATAACCGACTTTAACTTATTCTTTATACATTAAATGTTAAAAAATAAGTTAAAGTCGGTTAATTTGATCAATTTCGGAATTAACATTAAATTTTTTCAACTTAAAATTTATTTATCGTTTAAAATAATAGAAATAAACATTATAAACGTATGAGTATATTCGTAAGAAGCGCTCAAGCCTGAAGAATATTTCTACGCAAAAATCAACTCGATTTGATGATTATTTACTGAAAAATGACGAGTTGATTGTTGCGTTGTAAATTAATTCGTCGCCTCGTTTACTACGCGTTATCCCCTCTCCTGCCTACTGACCAAGCACTCCGTCGGTTCTGCTTTCCGAGCCGTCATTCAAACTCTCGTTTCAAAGAATCCTTTTTAAAAAAATTGTATCAGGATCATAAAATGTCGAAGGAAGTGTTCTTTTTTAATTTAAATTCTAGATAAAAATATATTTTTATATTATAAAATAAAATAAATAATAATAAAATAATAATAATATTTATTAATAATATTAATAATAATAATATTTATTAAATAATAATAAAATTTATATTATAAATAAATTTTAATATTATTTTTATCTAGAAATTCTTTGACATCTTAGGATGTCAAAGAAATCAAGGGAAGGATTGTATGTTAAAAATTGTACCAGGATCTCAGGATACCAAAGGAATCATCAAGGAAATCAAAGGGAGGAAAATTTAATTTAAATTCTAGGTAAAAAAATTTATTATCAAAAAATTGTATCAGGATCACAGAATTTCGAAGGAAGTGTTTTTTAAATTTAAATTCCGAATAAAAATAATTCATTATTAAAAAATTGTATCAGGATCACAGCATATCAAAAGAGGTGCTCTTCTTTCTATTTTAATTCGCGTTTCAAAAATTCATTTTTAAAAAATTGGATCAGGACAACAGGGTGTCGAAAAATAAAATTTAATTTAAAATAAAAATTTTAATTTAAATTCTAGATCAAAATAATTTATTATTTAAAAATTCTATCAAGATTACAGGATTTCGAAGGAAGTGTTTTTAAAAAATTTAAATTCCGGATTAAAATAATTTATTATTTTAAAACTGTATCAGGATCACAGTGTGTCGAAGGAAGTGTTTTCTTTTTAATTTAAATTCTAGATTAAAATAATTTATTATTTAAAATAAATAACCAACCAGGATCACAGTGTGTCGAAAGAAGTGTTCTCTGTTTAATTTAAATTCTAGATTAAGATAATTTATTATTTAAAAATCATATTAGGGTCACAAGATATCGAATTTTAAAAAATTCTTCTAAAATACAAAAGTTTTTTATTATCTATTTCTAATACCTTAAGCACAATTAAAGAGGTGTTTAATGGAGTTGAACGAGGTGATAGCACATCACTGGAATGACGAGTGACATTTAAAGTTTTATCTTCATCGACGAACCTTCTAGCAAGCTCTATTATTTGTGTCAGTCCCAGGAGATTCATTCCTCTACTTGTAGAGCTCTAAATCCTTCTGCAATTTTTTTTATACTCGATGTCACTCTTGAACCAACTACTTCTTTATTTATAATAAAATTTTATTTAAAAATAATTCAAGTAAAAATCCATAAGAAATAAAATACACATAAAATATGAAAATATCTTATAATCTTGAAATTTCAACGTTGAGAATAAATAATAAAAAAATATATAATCTGAGGTAAACAAAACATTTTGAATTTTTTTTTACAAAAATTGTTCACATTCTGTTACTTGGTCAAATGGCTTCTGGGATCGATCGTTTGGCTTTGGAGCTAGCCTCTGGATAAGAGGAAAGGTCGTTGTTGGTAGGCTCATTGATATTTAATGATCCAGTATGGAGTCCAAGTAACGACCAACGACCAGAGACCCAATCCGAACCGTAAAGTACAGTCGATGTTACCTATGGTCTTATACATATCAAGGTGCATGCGTATCGACATCTACACCCATTAGAAGTACCTACATGTTGCATATGCACAAGATCAGGACTTGGCTTCGTGGCTATGAATGTTATTGAACTCATGATAAAGTGCAATACACTCATCGTATCTTTTATGGAGTCAATTAAGTTATAATTCAAGTGTTCAATTTGTAAATAATTTGAACTCCCCATATTTCTGGCAATTTAATAATAATTTAATAAATATAAACTGAAATTTCTTGGTCGAAATCGAAACTGCGTATTATATCTAGGTGTTGCCGAAAAGAGAAACTTGATCTTAAGACTCGTCTGCACCGAAACTGGACCAGTATGATCTTCCGGAAAGGTCAATGAACTTATTAGGCCAAAACGCATCTGTAGTGGGCGAACCAGAATGTCCTCCTCTCGTGTGTTCGAATACATAATTTGTTCTCGTGGACCATATGGGGCTTCATAAAGGACATAAATTCCAAAACCAGGTATAATCCATAACGAGAGAAATTATTCGCCAGATGAGTTTCAATTCCTTTCTCAACGAAATTCATGCAACAGAATATTGAGAATTCATAGAATCAACCAAATGCAATCTATAAAATAAATAAAAGAAAAGATACAAATTTTAATTTTAAGATAAAACCAGTTCAGTTCTGTATCACAATTAACTATTTTTCTACTGAAGAAAATATTTCTTACTCGAGTGAGATCAGTGATAAGGAAAGTAAATCCGGGAAAAAGTACAGAAAGTACAAACTTTAATAAATTCAAAGATCGTATACAACTCTTGATTGTCTAAGATGCATTAAAATTTAAAGTACCTAATCGAATTCAAATACTTCTCTATTTACAAATCATAGCCTAAGTCAACAAACTACCAAAACTAAACCCGATTGCACCAGAGCTTAAGAAGTCTTCCAAAAAGTCTTAAGAAGTCTTCCAAAAAATAAAAACCCGAAGGCAGTTGTAAAGTTTATCGTCGCACAATTCTTGACGTTTCAAATAGGCAAAATTCTCTATCAAAGCCCGATTTTTCCAGATTCTTAATCACCCGGAACATTTTTTATTTAATTACATAAAAACCTACTCTTGATTTTAAATTTATATTCCAATCTTTTTTATTTAAAGCTAAACAGAAAAGAATCTGGAAAATAAGGCATCGAGAACAAAATGCTTTCTTCCTGACAAATTCGTATAAATTCTATATTAATAAAATCCTTTTCGGATGAAGTCAGGCACGATAACAATTCTATTTTTTTTTTAAAAAAAACCCGCGTATGTACACTTAGTCTGTCTAGAAAATAATACTGACCTATTTACATCGTTAGTTCTAATTAATTCTAAGTCATGAAAATGCGGAGTACAATCTCTAGTTGAAATAAAAAAAAAAACGAACATCGTTTACAACAGAACCTCCCGTATTTTTCCAAAAACCGGAAAGAAATTTCCCACCAATTTCTACCATTTTATAAAAAGTCCTCTACTATTAATATAAAAATCTATTAGTAGAAAAATACTATTGCCAAAAAATACTAAACGTCTGTCAAAAATAGAAACGATAGAAAATATAAGGGAGGTTCGAATATGAGGAATCCGCCTTCAAATTTCGAAAACCAAATGGAATAAATAGTGATTTGCAAATGCAAATGATAAACTTCGGTCTATAAATATTTATGATACTTGATCATTAATAATTAATAATTAATAATTGAGAATTTAATACATTTTACAGATTCACACACTCGCACGCAATCCCAGGCCGTGTTCCAACTCACGAATCGAGTTTTCTTTTTTCCTCTTTTCGCGAAAAAAACTCGTTTTCAAATATTAAGGTTTTCAGGGAAAATAAAGCTCTTTTTAAATATTTATCTCGTCTCAAGGAAACAGAAACTTCTCCTTGATTTTATTTTCATCTTCGATTAAAATCAGTGACTCCTGGTTTTAAATTCAGAATATTTTCTCTTTAGATTAATTTCTTCATCAAATTGACTCAAAATTGTATTTTTGGTGATTTCATTTTTAAAGCGCGACCGCAAGTTGGAAAGCAGGCCTTGGTCATTTTTTTCTTATATCTCATGGCTAGTAATGGCGTTTTCGCAGGTACTTTGGTAATCAGCAAAGCTGGACATTGTTTGCGTAATTTTTTGTCACACTGAGAAAAAAAATATTCGCCTACTTCGTTGTTTGTTTTCTTCATGAATCGAGCTTTGAGCCTTTTTGTCGTTGAGTAATATTTTGAAGATGTTTAAATCGGAATTTTGAATTTTTTTTTGCAAAAGAAAGTTTTTTATTCACAGTTTATTGAGGCCTTTGAGAAATAATTATAAAAAAATTAAATAAAAATTAAATAATTAAAAATTACCCGATTCATAAAAAGGAGCAGAAATGAATTTCCAAAATATCCGAATTCAAGAGCTCAACAATGATACAAATTAAAATCGAACCTCCATTTTTCTTTCCTCAAACAAATCTCTTTCCAAATTCACCTCCCTACTTTTTGTACTTGATCCAAGAACTGCTGCCCCACGAAAGAACCTAGTAAGTCACATTTCCATAGAGATCATTTTCTAGTGCACGTTCACCGAAATACAGCCCCTATGGAAACGTGACTTACCAGGTTCTTCCTTGGGACAGCAGAGAATCGAAAGACTTGATTCTCTTACATTAAAATTGACTTGTACGCTGCTGCAGAAAATTAGAAAACTAAGTTACGTAAATGAGAAAGAAAAGAGCCAAGCGATTTCAGGACAAGTAAAATTAAGTTTCCCATTAAAATTCTGAACCAAAGAATAGTCTAATATCAATGTTCAGGAAGTTGGCAATGCCAACTTCAAATTTCGATAAATGAAAATTGTGCTGGATTTGTGCTCTATTGTCCCGTAGAAGATTTTTTGAAAAAATGAAAATTTGAGCCCAAAAATCAAACAAACATTTTTTTATGTCAGCCCCGCCAATTGGCTTTTTTTGAAAAAGCAAATGTTGTGCTGGATAGCATAAAAGTCACAAAAATGTGCCGCAAACAAAAATTTGTTATTATCGACCATTTTCGAAAAAAAACAATATTTAAAAAAAATCAGTCGCGCCATTTTGTTTTTTTGATAAAACAAAACTTGTGCTAGGAACAACCTGCTACGCATACTACTGAGCCGCAAATATGAAGTCAAAATCTTAAACTATTTTCGAAAAAAGCGACTAAAAAAAACTCAAAAAAAATGATCAATTTTAGAATGTTAAAAAACAGAAACTTGTGCTGAGTTGTACTAGGCTAGCACAATAATTATCTCTAATGCAAAGTTGCACTCAAATTCATATTTTTCAAAAAAGAGCAATCTTTTTGGACTTGGAATAAATTTTTTAATCAAAATTTTCAAAAATACGAATTTCGAAAATCTGAAATTTGTGCTGAATTATGCTAGGCTAGCACAATAATTATCTCTAATAACAACTTTCACTGGGATTAATATTTTCGAAAAAATGCAATCTTTTTGAACTTGGAATAAATTATTGACCCAAAATTTTCAAAAATACGAATTTTTAAAATTGTAAACTTATGCTGTGTTGTGCTCAGTTTTGGCTAGTACAATAATTATCTCTATGACAAACTGCACTCAAATTCATATTTTCCAGAAAAATGCAATCTTTTTGAACTTGGAATAAATTTTTGACCAAGAAAAGTTACATTTTTTTAACTTTGAAATATTTTTTTTTTTTTTTGAAGTTGGACTAATAAAAAAAGGCAACCTCCAAAAACAATAAAATATAAATTATTAGTCTAACTTAAAAAAAAATATTTCAAAGTTAAAAAAATTGGACTTTTCTTGATCCAAAATTTATTCCAAGCCCAAAAACATTGCATTTTTCTGGATAATATGAATCTTAGTGCAATTTGTCATAGAGATAATTGCTCTGCTAGCCTAACACAACTCAGCACAAGTTTCAGATTTTCGAAATTCGTATTTTTTAAAATTTTGGGTTAAAAAATTATTCCAAGTCCAAAAAGGTTGCATTTATTTAGAAAATATGAATTTAGTGAAAATTATCAGTAGAGATAATTGTTGTGCTAGCCTAGCACAAGTCAGCACAAGTTTTAGATTTTCGAAATTCGTATTTTTTAAAATTATGGGCTAAACATTTATTCGAAGTCCAAAAATATTGTATTTTTTGGAAAATATTTATTTGAGTGCTATTTGTCATCAGAGATAATTATTGTACTACCCTAGTACAATTTAGCACAAGTTGCAGATTTTCAAATTACGTAATTTTGAAAATTTTGGGTCAAAAACGCGTTCCAAGTTCAAAAAGATTGTATTTTTTGGAAAATATTAACCCCAGTGAAAATTTTCATTAGAGATAATTATTATGCTAGCGTAGCACAACTAAGCACAAGTTTCCGTTTTTCGAAATTCTGAAATTGATCATTTTTTTCAGTTTTTTTTAGTCGCTTTTTTTCGAAAATGGTTCAAGATTTTGAATTCATATATGCAGCTCAGTTGTATGAATTCCAGGTAGTTCTTGGTTTTGTTGTATCAAAAAACAAAATGGCGCGAATAATTTTTTTTAAATATTGTTTTTTTCGAAAACAATTCATATCAAATTTTGGTTGGCGGTACATTTTTGTGTGACTTTTATACCACCCAGCACAAAATTTGTTGTTTCGAAAAAACCAATTGGCGAGGCTGACATAAAAAAATTTTTGTTTTTTTTAATTTTTGGGCTCAAATTTTGATTTTTTCAAAAAATCTTTTGCGGCAAAATAGAGCACAAATCTAGCACAATTCAGCACAATTTTCATTTCTTCGAAATTTGAAGTTGGCGTTGCCAACTTCCTGAACATCTAATATCAGGCAAAAATTCCTGAGATCACCCGGAGTCTATTTTCAATTTCCAACTCGATTCAAACATCTCTCAAGCCTTCTAGATCGCAACTTCTATTTAATTTAAGTTTAAATTAAGATTGTAATTTTGAAGCGCTTTTCCCAGGGTCCAGAAGAAGTCGTCGAGTCAGAAGTCAGAATTGGAACACGGCCGAAGTCCTCTCACTTCCTGAACACCACACCACCAGTCCTGAAGAGCCACTCACCTGCAGCCCTCGTGGACTCCTTCTGCAATTCTCCATCCATCGTCTCAGGTCTTTTGAGCTCATCTGAGGAAGTCCTCGTCGTCCTCGACCCCGAGTCTGGGCCTTCTGGGCCTGTGGATGCTCGCTCGCTGATTGGCAACCCTCGCCCCGAGTCCGCCATCGATGTGCGCTGCTGCTCCTGGTGTAAGCAAGCGCTCGACAGCAGGTCCCATTGTCGGAGCTTTTCTCGGTCGAGCTCGAACGACGCCGAAGTCGCTGTGCACTCCCGCGTCTCCGCGATCGACCCAGTCGGGGGAAGGTTGCCTTCCACTAAAAAATGCTTCTCGAGGGTACTCGGCTTCCTATAGGCCTCATTCTCCGGGTCCCAAACGTAACCACCTGCACCAACTCTGTCCATTGCCAACGTCTCATAAGCCTCATCCTCATTCGAATTCTGATTTGAATTCTGATTTTGGTTCAAATTCTGGTTCAAGTTCTCACTCTGATTCTCGTTGGATCTTCTCTTCACTCTGGATCTCTCCTCCTCCCTCAAAGCAACATTGTCGTTAACATAAGTCGCTCCTCGAGTGACTCTCGCTCTGGATTTAGACTCAACTCTCGCAGATCTTGGAGGACTGTCCAAATTATCCAGAGACCTGGCGTGCCGGAGACTAACTCTCCGGAGACTTTCCCTCCAGAGCGAGTCCTGTTCCCAAGGATCTTCTCCTTCAAAATTTCCCTGATCGTTAGCTGCTTCAGTTGCCTGGCTCTGATTCCTTTCTGAACTTGTTCTTTCTCTTTGAAGACTCCTTTCTAGACTTGTGTTCCTCTGCAAAGTCTCACTATTCCTTTCTGACCTGCTCTCACTCAAGATCCTGTTGGCTCTGTTTCTCTCCTCTACTAGATTTTGTAATCCCACGTCGTCTAGGAGTCCCTCCAAGGACCTTGATCTCCGGTGCGAAGTGGTGACTGGAAACTCTGGAATCTCCAACTGCTGCTGACTCCCGGATTTATCCCTCAAACCATGAGGATACAAATTCCTGGTATTAATATCCGGGAGGGAAACGTCAGGAAGTGGATCAGTGGACTTAACTCTGCGAAGTGTATCAGCCTCGTAAAAGTTCCTTTTGTCAACAAGTCCTGCTTTATCTTCTGCTAGGAACTGGCAAGTCGTTTTCCTCAACTCAGCGGCGATACTTCGAGCCTCGTCGATATCTTCGACTTGAATCTGCCTCGGCATCTGTCTAGCAATCGGATTCACCATTCGTCCAATGTCGTTTCTTTTGTTAATAGAAGTGTCTCCCCTTTGATTGTTGAGTTGAGGTAGCCTTGAAGTATGGAACAAAGAAGATCTCGGTTGCGTTTCTGCACTGACTCCAGCTTGAAGGTCTGAATAATAATATGGAGCAGATTGATCACCGGTCGATGAAGAGGGCAAATAGGGAGCTTGAGGAGAAGTTTTGATCACCGGTGGTGGATAATGATTCGAGTCTTGACTCGACGATGATCTGTGATTTGGAGAGAGAGAATATCTCGCAGAATCTTGACTCGCTGATCTCGAGTGATGTTGGATTCGATGTTCAGTTTGAAGTCTCGTGTCGACTGGGGACATTTGATGAGGTCTGGAGTAACTTGAATCTCGAGAATGGGAACCGACTGATCCTGGCACAGATCCTGGTGTAGATCCTGGCGCAGATCCTGGTGTAGATCCTAGCACAGATCCTGGTGTAGATCCTGGCACAGATCCTGGTGTAGATCCTGGCACAGATCCTGATCTAGACACTGGTCCAGATCCAGAAAGAATCGCAGGACCAGTTCCTGGACTTTCTGAAACTGCAGGACTCTTTACTTCAGATCTCACAGCTAGTGAACCTTGAAGTGGAGAAAAGCTAGAGACATTCTCATAATGTGCATCACCAGTGAAAGATTGCGAGTGTTGATGAGAAGGAGGAAGATCACTAACTCTCATGGAAGGTAGACTCCTGGCAGAACTAGTTTTACTTCTTGTTCCATAGGAAAAAGGTTGATCAAGGTTCATTTTATCCTGGCAGGTTGTCTTCTGGAGTTTATCAGCCACAAGCATGTTTTCGTTGAAGCCATAAATGCTATTGTAACTAAGATCCTTTGCGTAGAGATCCACATTAAATGCGTCCCTCGCCTGCAATTCTTCCAGATATTGATCCAGATCAATACTCGCACCATCAAAGCGACTGCCAAGGGATTCGAGTTCATCAAGACTATCCAGAACTTCGCAAACTTCGTCACTGACTGGTCTTCTTTTTAATTGTCTGTGTCTAGCTTCCTCATCTGGATTTCTCAACTCAGTGGAGTCACTTCCTGCACTTTCTAGAGAGATTCGACTGTCCCTAAATGAGGAGCTGATCGTCGCTTCGGAGAATCTGGAAGGTGATCGATGGGTCTCTACCTGACCCGCTGGCTTGTTCCATTTTGGTGAATCCGTGGAATAATCCTTAGAGTAATCTTTAGAATAATCTTTAGAATAATCCCTAGAGACCGGAACTTGAGGCGATCCTTTCTTCATCTCCAACGAATCCTGCGTGTCCAAAGAATCCAAATCCTCCATCGGTGGTGGGGAAGTTGGAATCGGAGGTGGAGACACCAATTCACTGTCTGAGGAATCATGAAGCTCGGCAATAAGAGTCCTGCTCGCTCCTAAATAATAAGAAGCAGGCCTAAAAGTATCTGAGAGACTAAACCTCGGATGTCTAGGGGCATCAATGGAATCCAAATCCTTCGAAGATTCGTCGTCAGCATCAGAGCTGTCAGATTTCAGAGCAGTGAGGATATCCGGAAGCTCTGACCTCTCGTTCTGATCTCTCTTCTCAGACTTCTTTCCACTCTTCTTCTCCTCCCTCTCAGCAAACTGATTAACTTCCATGTAAACTGGCTCCATTTTGTTGTCAGAAACACAAACAAACTCATAGTGCGGAGTCTCCAGAGTCGAATAATCCCCGTAATCTTGTTTTCCTTCAGATTTTGGAGCAAGGAGTGAACGGGACATTCCATTTTGAGTCATCTCAACGTAGGAACATTCCTCGTGGCCAAGGTTAGCAAAGAGGCTCTCCATCATCTTCGGTGTTGATCTGTCGTCTATGTTTGGATCCAGAATCGACTTTCGAGGTGACATTGGAAGATAATGATTTTCTGGAGAAGCACCTTCTTTGGGGATTGGGGAATTGTTTTCGCTTTCTCCGGAAAATTGATCTCCGTGGGTTACCAAAGATTCTGTCATGCTTAAACGAGTGTAACCTGGTGGGGAATTTTCTATATCTTCGGTTCCTTTAGATGTCTTGTGTCTTCTTCTTCGATCTTCTGGTTTTCTTCTTATGGTTCCCGTGTAGGTGTTCCGAAGTTCAAGAGGTTTTGTTTCGTGCTCTTGGTGTTCTTGATGCTTCTGATAATCTTCCTCTTCTTGATAATCTTGACGTTTTTGGTATTCCTGATGCTTTTGATATTCCCGATGTTCTTGAAGCTTTTGATATTCCTGATGTTTTTGATGTTCTTGAAGCTTTTGATATTCCTGATGATTTTGATTCTCTTGAAGCTTTTGATATTCCTGATGTTTTTGATGTTCTTGAAGCTTTTGATATTCCTGATGTTTTTGATGTTCTTGAAGCTTTTGATATTCCTGATGTTTTTGATGCTCTTGAAGCTTTTGGTATTCCTGAAGATTTTGGCATCCCTGAAACTTTTGGTATTCCTGAAGCTTTTGATATTCCTGAAGCTTTTGGTATTCCTGAAGCTTTTGATATTCCTGAAGTTTCTGATATTCCTGAAGTTTTTGATATTCCTGAAGCTTGTGATAATCTCGATCTTGATAATCTTCCTCTCCGCTTTTGTCCGGTTGATCCACGTCGCTCCCAGTATCATAAAGAAGAGTCTCAGTGTCGCTAAAAACTCCACGATGTTTCACCTCCTTCTGCTTCTCATCCTCCTGCTTTCTCACCTGTTGTGACTTCCTCTCAAAATCTGCAAGCAGATCCTTCACTGATTTATTCCTATCTTTTTTATTAGTCATCTCTTCGCCACTCGGCGACTCGGAACCCAGAGCAAAGTTCCTAATAGTCGGTGCTTTCCTCGTAGAATCCAACTTTGAAACGTGAGCTTCGGTCGCCTGAGGAGGGGAAATTTTCAAAGGCTCCTGCATCATCAGGGTTTCCCTAACTGGACTCGAACACGACTCAAAGGATTTAATTCTACTCTGTACCAAATTCACCGTGTCTGTCTCCTCTTCTGTCTTTGGATCCTTTGGAGAACCTTTATCAGAATCCTTTTCAGAACCTTTGTCAGAATTCCTTTCAAATTCTGTTTTAGAATTCCAGTTTTCTGTCTCCACTTTAGAGACCCACTGAACGTTCTTCGGAGTCTGCCAGGTTTCTCCAGGAATATAACCAGCAAGTGTGCTGAGCTTCCCAGCTTCGTTTCGAGTGATAGGTTGGTTAGAGTAGACACTCGGGGTTTTTAAAATTCCAGAGGGTTTCTTTGGTGTCTCGAGGGGTTCTGGTAAACTGTCCTTCTTCGGGGAATTCCCCTCCTTGCTGATGGTTGGTTTTCCTTCGAGGTAGTTGACCTCCTCGTAACCGGCGTCTGGTGGAATTCCACAGAGAGTCGAGGGGCTAACGATACCGGCGACGCTGGACTTGTGAGTGTTGTCGATAGGGGTCGTGGGCGACCGATCCTCCCCGAAATTCCGGGGGCTCCTCCCTGCATGCGAGGGTCTACGCGTGCGCTTCCTCCGGACATCGCCCAGCTCTGATTCGTTACCAAACAGACACATTTTGAGTTACTTTATTTCAAATCCGGGAGTTTTTAAAGTACCCAAAACCAGGAAGTGCGGGAGTCTCTGCATCGAGATATTTAATTTAATTAATAATTTAAAGAGGACAAATTAAAAAAAGATTCGAATTTTTACGCGGAATTTTTAATTAGAATGAATTGCCTTGTTTCTCGATGCAGGGATTGGAATTGGATGAGATTAGTTTGAAAAACGAGCTTGAGGCGATGACGTTCGCAGGACGAGAGTGTTAGTTGACCTACGTTCATGCCATGCTTCCGACGACCTTGAAAAGCTTCTAAGGTGTTAATTAATTCAGACCAGACCCACCATCGCCAGAGAGAAGGAGCCCCGAAGAGAGAAACTCTTCTGTCGAATTTTTCTTTACATAAAATATCTCGTGTACGATCTCTTCGACTTTTTCAACCCGTGAGGCAGAATAGAGAGAAATATTTGATGAGAATATAAAAAAGAGGGACGATTTGTTACGCGACTACTTTTTCGAAATATACACCTATGTTTTATTATATTTTCCGTGCAACCTCGTTAGTCCGGGGGAGGTTTAGTAAGTCTTAAGGGCTGAAGCGAAAAGAATCGAGAGAGAAGTTGAACAAGCGAGGAAACTAAATTGTTAGGATTTCAACCTTTTTAATTATATTTTAACTTAAATAGTTTGTAATACAGTCCCGATTCTTTCGTTCGAAATTGTCCTCAGGATTAGTAAGAAATTAAACTTTAAAATGCTTTGCAGGACAATAATCAATACGGAGAGAAAAGTTAAGGTTTTTATCGTCTCGAGTATTGGATGAAAAACTTTAGAGTTTGACGAACGTTGTTAAAACTTTTAACTACGTAACATGTAATTATATACATTACAGAAAGCTTTTCCAACTCTACTGATGGGCGTAAGATTACAAAATGGAAGCAACTTGGAACTCTTGTTGGAACTTTCTTCACTTAAGTGGAAAGTTTGATTTGTATAAGAACTTCTAAACTTGAAATATTCTTTTAATTCCTTTGATTTGTATAAAAACTTCTAAACTTGGAATAGTCTTTTAATTTCTTTAAATTTAATTTTAACTGAATTTAAATCGAATTTTTTTAGGAGTTCTAAATTGCCTGAAATATTCGAGGATGAAGAATAAAGCGATGACTTAGATCTTAGATGATAAGTTCAGGTGAGGAAGTTTCCCTACCTTCATCATCGCTGGAGTAACTGTTGTAGCGCGAAACGTTGGTCACAGATCTTCTGCCATCTGAGCTTTTACTCCTGACATGAGGTCGATGAGTTTCGTCTTTTCTCCTGGAATGACGTGCTTCAGCGACAGAAGCTTCGTGAGCAGCTAAATCAAGGAGGGCTTGTTGTTTGTAGTAGCTCGATAATTCGTTTTGAGCTGTGCCTCTGTTTGTGGATCCAGAAGGTTTTCTGGTCAGTGGAGACTGCAGCATACGCTGCTTCCATTCTAAAAGTCGCTTCATCGATTCTTCTCGCTGAAAGAAAAATGTTATATTCTTACTTTTAGTTTTTAAGTAAAGTTTTTAAACTAAACTTTAAAATTAAACTTTTAAATTCTATTGTATTCTCGGTAATGTTTTTTTCTAAATGTGGCTTTGTATTCGAAATTTGAAAAATCTGAGACTAACAATGAATAGATGAGTCATCGTTTCCGCAATCTGATAGAGTAGATTCATTTCTTAGCCGTGTCTAAGATTCCAGGATTCGTGGTGAAAGCTACGAGCGACGAGTTCGTGACGATATTGCTAATGATTCGAAACGAATGCAGTTACCTGTCGCAGACTTTATGAATCATGCCTAAAGAGTACAGGCTACGCGTTTTACTCATCAAGTGAAGCGGTCATGAATCATTTTTATGACTTTCTGCTTCGGAAAAGAATTTATCAAATGACAAAAGACATCTCGTTTTAGTTTCATAATAACCTCACAAATCAGAGTTGCAAAAAAGATGAAAACCGTTCAAATCTTAAATTTAAAAGTGTCATTTTTCAAAGAAGTATAATTTGAACCGTCGAGATTAGTAGCATGAAAATTTGAAATGTTTAGATTTTAAAAACACATTAATTTGGATTATTGCGTCCAATGACTACTTTAGGATCTAAAGAGCAAAAAAAAAACCAACATCAGAAAATTGAGATTTTTCAAATTTTTTTCTCGAAAACTGATAATGATATTTTATCTAAAAACCAGGATGCAGAGACGCAAATTTACTGAGAAACTAGACAAATATTTTGTCAATCTTATCGTGTCAAGAATAATTTAGTTACACACAAGAAACTTCAAAAATCAAGGTGTATCATATATAAAGGATTAAAAGTGTTGAAAGACTCGAATTTAAAGAAAATAATTATTCAAGAATCACAGTCCGTCTCCTATTCCCCTTTTTTCCCCTATTTCCTTCCTATTTTTTCAATACCGCCTAAAATTTCTATTTTTGAGAATTTTCCCCTTTTTTATTCAAAGTTCTGATTAATTTTCCAAGAACTATAATAAACAGAGACTTATGACATTCCAAAACGCGAGCCTCAATATTAAAACCTTAGAGATTCAGAATCTACTAGAAACTTCAAAAAATTTTCCCAAATTTTTGTAATTTCCTAAAATATTTTAGACTGACTTTCTTCCAACTTTTTCAGAAATTCATTACTATAAATCCATCCGATTTTCAGAGATGCTTAGTGATGAAAAATCTTACGTAAGAAAACTTTTTGACCCGTACCCTTCCCCCTTCCCCTCCCACAATGTAATTTATGAACGGTCCCTAAAAATGACAAAAAATTTACCAGCTTTAGTTCATTTTCTTCCAGAAATTAATATGTTATACTTTTATTTTATTTTAGGAAAAATCACAGTTTAACGATTTAATTTGTGGAAATCACTGAATTTGAAGGTTTTAATTTTTAAAAGCTATGGAATTTGATATTAGGATCGAAAGATTTGAGAATAAATCAAAGTTTAACGATTTAATTTGTGGAAATCATTGAATTTGAAGGCTTTAATTTTGAGAAGTCCTGGAATTTAAAATTTGCAAAATTTTTAAAATTTACCCTGCTTGAAATCCCAGATAGAATTCAGATAAAACCCGAATAGGGGCCGGATTAGAAATACTACATATTTACCAGGAATTTAATATCCATATAAATATATATATATATATATATATATCATTGATTTTTATTACTGAAAAATCTTACGTAAGAAAATTTTTTGACCACATACTTCCCGCGCAGGAGAGAAGGTATATAAAAATGTTAAACACATCCACCTACCCAAAAACCTTACGTAATTTATGGACGGTCCCTAATTTTTAGTGGAAAACAATTTTTGTACGGAAATATTTGCTGCTTGAATTTCTCTCTTTCTTTAACTTCAACGTGTAATTAAAATTTTTTTCTGAGAGATTATGGATCCGATAATATTTTTATACCTCAATTGCTGGTTTAGTTGCAGTCAATATAATTTTATTTATCTGTCTAAAGAAGCAAAAAACATCAACATCAGAAAATCGAGATTTTTTAACCTTTTCAAATTTTTTCCCTAAAACTAATAATGATATTATATCTGAAAACCAGCCTACAGAATCGCAAATTTACTGAGGTACTAGACAAATATTTCGCCAATCTTACATTATCAAGAATAATTTAGTTACATACAAAAAAACTTTAAAAATCAAGGTGTATCATATATAAAAGGTTAAAAGGGTTGAAAGACTCAAATTTAAAGAAAGGAATTACTTAGGGATCACAGCCCGTTCCCTATTCCCCCTTTTCCCCTATTTTTTCTCTATTTTTTCGAGATCACCTAAAATTCCTATTTTTGAGAATTTTTCCTTTCTTTTTATTCAAAGTTTTGATTAATTTTCCGAGAATTATAATAAATAGAAATTTATGACATTCAAAAACGCGTGCTTGAATATTAAAACCTTAGAGATTCAGAATCTTCTAGAAACTTCAAAAATTGTCCCAAATTTTTTGTAATTTTCTAAAATACTTTAGACTGACTTTTTCCAACTAAATTTTTTTCAGAAATTTATTACTACAAATCCATCCGATTTTCAGAGATGTTTGGTACTGAAAAATCTTACGTAAGAAAACTTTTTGACCCGTACCCCCTCCCCCCATGTAATTTATTAACGGCCCCTAATTTTAAGTGAAAAACAATTTGTGCGGAAATATTTGCTGCCCAAATTTTTCTTTTTCGTTAACTTCAACGTGTAATTAATATTTTTTTCTGAAAGATTATGCAGTATATAGCCTCCGATAACATTTTCATGTCTTAAATGCTGGTTTAGTCGCAGTCAATTTAATTTTATTTATCTATCTAAAGAAGCAAGAAAAATCAACATCAGAAAATCGAGATTTTTTAACATTTTCAAATTTTTGCCCTAAAACTAATAATGATATTTTATCTGAAAACCAGCCTGCAGAATTGCAAATTTACTGAGGTACTAGACAAATATTTCGCCAATCTTACAGTATCAAGAATAATTTAGTTACATACAAAAAAACTTTAAAAATCAAGGTGTATTATATATAAAAGGTTAAAAGGGTCAAGAGACTCGAATTTAATGGAAGGGATATTGCAAGATAGAGAATAATAAATACCTGTTGAATTTTGCGATCTCCGTCCCGAGATTCGTGATTCGAGGATCGTTCACCATAGTCGTCGTCCTCGTGGTCAACAGCAGGGTGCCTGGTGCGTGGTAATCGAGCTGATGCCGACCTGGCGAACTGCTGTTGCTCGTTCCAGCGTCTAGGCCCGGTATGACAAGCTGGACTGCCATAAGAACTATGGTTGTTCACGTGACTCGTCAGTCCTGCGGGGCGAGGTGCTCCAATCGACGGATCGTAGTCACGTGGTATTCTTCTCGGTACAGTTCCGCTTTCATTATGAATCAGCGTCTCCCGACTTGTAGGTTCGTAGCTTCTTTCCCGCAAAGATCTCCGCAGAAGTGCCTCGTTACTCGCCAAGCTAACATGAAACAAAGTAAAGCACAATCACTTTTAGTCACACCATAAAATTCACTCCCGTGAAACTTGACGCTCAAATTAAAAAATGTAACACTTAGACGATGGAATTTAAAGTCGAGTTAAAAAAAAAAGAAAAAAAAGAGAAAACACTCACTCGTTATGCCTCTGTAGAGGTTGAGAACTAATGATATGTTGCACATGGTCTCCTCTCGATCTTCTGACTCCCGAGCAGGAATTTTCCGACAGCGTTCCAATGCCAGATTCGACATCTCTGTCTCTATTTGTCGACGACTTGGAAGGCGTCGTAGCTCGCGAGAGAGATTGATTTCTCTGCTGTTGATGGTGCTGAGGCGTTTGGTGAATGTAAACAGCACTCTGTCGCATCTGAGCTGCATATCTGAATAAAAGAAAGAAAAAGTGATTAATAATCGGATTTCTTGATTCCTCGGAAAATAAGCTAAAAAGAAACTGTATTTGATTTAATCAATTCGAAGTTACCTCTCTTCGGAGTAGAAATAGTTGTCATTGGCGGGAGTATCGGAAGGATTAACTATATCCAAACTAGACTTGGGCCTCTGCGGTCGCCTGGGTTGATTCTGGAGACTATTTGACTGAATGAAAGTTTGCTGATCTGGTCTTCGATTTGCTTCGTGCTCGAGGAAATCCGCACTGTGAGGTCGAGGAGGTGGTTGGACTCTGGGTTGTCTCATTACCGGAGCTGAAATTGCGGAATAAGAACGATTTTTAAAGGGGAAAAAGGATATTTTAATTAAAATAGATTAAAATAATATAATTTGAAATGAACTAAACTAACCAATTTGTGGTGAGACACTGTAAACTTGCTGTTGCTGGATCTGCTGCGCATAAACCGGAATCGGAATAGGCGCTGGGGCAGGTGCTTTGGTATACCCAACGGGACCAGCAGGCCGCTGATAAAGCTGAGGAGCTCCATAAACATCCTCATAGTCTCCATTCCCCCTTCCAAACCTTGGTTTCGCACTCCTTCCATAAGTATCTGGCGTTCTCCTCTCCTGATTATAATTCAAGCCATAATTCAATCCAGATTTATCTGTCCTGAGACTTGCCTGTGGTTGCTGAGCAGGTACTCTCGTTCCATAAATAGCAGTACTCCTATCATATTCAGTTATGGGACTTTTGCTCGTCATTCTAATATCCGGGGAGACAGGTGACTTTCTAAAATCTGGATCTGGCGAGGGAGTCGAGTAATCATTTTGAGAACCTTCAGTCAGTCTTCTGGGTTTCGGAGGTGCGTTTGCGTAGATTGGCTGGCCATAATTTCTTGACATTGGTTGCACAGTGTGAACTATATTATTACTGGGTCCTGGTTGTTGTTGAGGCGAAATTAAATGTTGATGGGACTGAATAGATTGATTGTGGGACTGATTGTGAGATTGATTGTGGGACTGCAGAACTTGAGAGTGAGTCTGGAGAACTTGAGAATGGGTTTGAACAACCTGAGAATGTGATTGGAGGACTTGATGGGATTGGAGAGTTTGAGATTGAAGAGTTTGAGATTGAAGAACTTGAGAGTGAGATTGTTGAAGAACTTGGGAATGAGTTTGAAGAGATTGAGGCACGTGTTGGAGTTGGTGCTGATGAGAGTGACCCATCTGCATCTGGAATTGACCATATTGTTGGGAAGGTCCCGGTTGTCCGTACTGAGGGGACTGTTGCATCCAGCCGTTCATCATTGGCTGTGGTTGAGCCTCACTTGGTCCATTGTTGTTCCCGTTTGCATTTCCATTTCCGTTGTTACTCAGGTTGGGAAAGGAGGCAGTGTTAACGCTATTTGGACTCGAATTATTATTGGAAGTGTGGCTGGGGTCGTCTCGAGATTGGAAGCCATGGAAACCGGAGTCACTGTCGTCAGCACTTTGGTTCAAGATTGACGAGATTGATGAGACGCTTGGTCTGGCACTTCTGTCGCCATCTGCTGGTCCAGCCAGGTCCATAGGCGAGGATGCTTCACCCCCTCTTCTGTAACAAATAATTCTAATTTAATCAGAAGATTCGTGTACAAATTAGTCTTCCATTTTAATTTACCGTGTTTTTGAAACTCAGCAATTTGTTGAATGGAAAGCAATTTCCAAATTTAATTTAAAGTCTCGATGTCCAAGAAGTTGGCAATACCAACTTCAATTTCGAAAAAATTAAAATTGTGCTAGATTTGTGCTCTATTTTACCGTGAGAATTTTTTTGAAAAAATGAAAATTTGAACCCAAAAAACAAACAAACATTTTTTTATGTCAGTCTCGTAAATTAGTTTTTTCGAAATCACAAATGTTGTGCTGGGTAGCATAAAAGACACACCAAAATGTTCCGCAAACCAAAATTTGATATTATGAACAATTTTCGAAAAAAACAATATTAAAAAAAAATCAGCCGCGCCGTTTTGTTTTTTTTGGCAAAACAAAATTTGTGCTAAGAACTTTCTGCTACGCATACTACTGTGTTGCAAATATAAGGTCAAAATCTTAAGCAATTTCCGAAAAAAAGCGACTCAAAGAAAAACTAAAAAAAATGACCAATTTCAGAATTTCGAAAAAGGTAAACTTGTGCTGAGTTGTGCTAGGCTGGCAGAATAATTATCTCTACTGACAATTTTCATTGGGACATTTTCTAAAAAGATGCAATCTTTTTGAACTTGGAACGCGTTTTTTACCCAACATTTTCAAAATTACGAAATTAAAAAATCTGAAACTTTTGCTGAGTTTTGCTAAGCTAGCACAATAATTATCTCTACTGACGATTTTCACTGGGATTAATATTTTCCAACAAAATGCAATTTTTTTGAACTTGGAACGCGTTTTTACCTAAAATTTTCAAAATTAGGAAATTCGAAAATCTGAAACTTGTACTGACTTGTGCTAAGCTAGCACGATAATTATCTCTAATGCAAAATTGCACTCAAATTCATAATTTTCAAAAAAATGCAATCTTTTTGGACTTCGAATAAATTTTTGGTACAAAATTTTCAAAAATATGAATTTCGAAAATCTGAAACTTGTGCTGAGTTGGGCTAAGCTAGCAAAATAATTATCTCTAATGACAATTTTCACTCAAATTCATATTTTCCAAAAAAATTCAATCTTTTTTGATTTGGAATAAATTTTTTAATCAAAATTTTCAAAAATACGAATTTTGAAAATCTGAAACTTGTCATGAATTGTGCTAGGATAGCACAATAATTATCTCTAATGACAATTTCCACTGGGATTAATATTTTCCAACAAAATGCAATCTTTTTGAATTTGGAACGCGTTTTTAACCTAAAATTTTCAAAATTACGAAATTTGAAAATCTGAAACTTGTGATGAATTGTGCTAGGCTAGCACAATAATTATCTCTATGACAAATTGCACTCAAATTCATATTTTCCAGAAAAATGCAATCTTTTTGGACTCAGAATAAATTTTTGACCAAGAAAAGTCAATTTTTTTAACCTTGAAATATTTTTTTCAAGTTGGACTAATAATTTATATTTTATTAATTTTGGAGGTTGCTTTTTTTATTAGTCCAACTTTTAAAAAAAATATTTCAAAATTTAAAAAATTTGACTTTTCTTGGTCAAAAATTTATTCCAAGTTCAAAAAAATTGCATTTTTTGGAAAATATTAATCCCAGTAAAAATTGTCATTAGAGATAATTAATGTGCTAGCCTAGCACAACTGAGCACAAGTTTCTGTTTTTCGAAATTCTGAAATTGATTATTTTTTGGGGTTTTTTTTAGTCACTTTTTTTTCGAAAATGGTTTAAGATTTTGACTTCGTATTTCAGCACAGTAGTATGCATAGCAGGTAGTTCCTAGCAAAAGTTTTGTTTTGTCAAAAAAGCAAAATGGCGCGGCTGATTTTTTTCTACAGATTTTTTTTTCGAAAATGGTTCATACCAAATTTTGGTTTGCAGCACATTTTTGTGTGACTTTTATGCTACCAGCACAACATTTGTTCTTTCGAAAAAACCAATTGGTGAGGCTGACATAAAAAAACGTTTGATTTTTGGGCTGAAATCTTAATTTTTTCAAAAAACCTTTTACGGGCTTTTACGACACAATAGAGCATAAATCTAGCACAATTTAGTACAACTTTCATTTTTTTGGAATTTGAAGTTGGCGTTGCCAACTTCCTGGACATAAAGTCTCATGTACAAATTAGTCTTTGATTTTAATTTTCCATGTTTTTGGAATTCAGCAATTTGTTGAATGGGAAGCAAGAATGCTAATCGAGACGACAAGGGTGTTCATGTCCCAGTTTAGGGAATTCTGTTTAAGTTAAACTAAGGTGCGAGAACAATTAGAACAAGTTGAAACGGAAGTTGGGAAATGCCAAAGTTGGGAAACAATTATCGTTCCTGGGAAAGTTGGTGTTTATCTAGGAATCAGGGAGTAGAGTTAAGAATTAAGTCTTGGCACTTACGGATTGGGATCTTGAAGAAGAGAGGCGAGAGTTAAGGCGTTCACCCATTGGTTCATGCTCTCACGAGTATCAGCTGCGAAATGGTAGGTTCTCATGTTCGCGTGTTCGGCCTTGAAAGCAAACTTCTTGTTGACCTTGTCCTCGGGCTTGCAGACTGTCACCCTGTAGGATGGCAGCAGAATCGAACCGAGCAGTTTCTCTTCCTCTGGACCTGAAACAGAAAATGCAATAATTTTTTAACATATCATTGGAAGCGCAAATATTTTAACATTCGGAAGAAAGATAAATCAACAGAGACGCCAAGCAGCTCTTGAAACGTTCTGCAAAGCCAGAAGAAAAAAAAGAAGAGATGGCAGTTTCTCTTTAAAGTTTGGATCGTAAGTTTCGTAGCCTCGTAAATATTTAACTCTCGCCGAAAGCTCGTCGGTGCTGGAAACTGGGGAAAGTCAAGGTGAGGTGGGTTAGCATCTCGGTCATTAGCGATGCGGATGTTCATGGAAGCGAGTATGTTTTAAGGTTTTATACAAGAGCTTTATTAATAACCCTGGAAGCGGAGACATCCTTTGTGATGACGGAAATAGCAAGTTAAGGCTTTACAAGCGGATTGGAACATCCGACGAATGATAATTATTGTTCTGAAAGTAAACCCTATCCTCTATGAAATAAAATCAAGTCCAATTAAAATTTCAATTCGAATCGAAGGTTCTTATCATTTGAAAATAGCTGTATTCATAATTTCCTGACCCCAAAGCCACAAACTCAACGAGTAGAGTTTTTATTTAAGACAGAACTATTCAAATGCAAACACTTTCAAAGTGAAGGAAGGAAAAATCAAGGAAGATAGTATAAATATTAGGTCAATTAAGTACAAAATCAAAGAGACTAAGATCAAAGGTTTTTGGATACATGAAACTTAACTAAGAAAGAAAGTCTTTACTTTTATGTATCCTTTTACTATGTAGCTTTTACTTTTGGAAACATTGATTCATCAAACGGATAAAAGCACCTTTTTAAACTGTAACGAGAGCATAGGTGAATAAAAGAGATCGAACAAAAAAAAAAGAAGCGCTGGAAAGCTCGCTTCCGGCGCAAAAGTGTGGGCTTTCGAGTGATCTGCATTATTAAAGTAGTCGTCTGCTTTTCTCCTTTTACCCCTATAGGTACTTATTCTGCCTTTACTTCTCTACTCTGAGCAAAACCTTCGTATTCTGTACTTGATAAGTCAAGGAGGAAGTTTGAAAGATTTAAAATTGTAAGGGAGCAAGGGGATGACAAATTAACTGATAATTTAAAACTTGAAAATTTAAAGGATCTTGGAACTGGATCCAAAAAGTATTTTCGGTTTGGAAATGAATCCAGATTTTACAGCTATTTCTAATCCGAAAATTCTAATGAAGAATCTTACATCTTACAACATTTATAACTCCAGATTACAGAGCTTAAACTCTAGGAATTTTGTACTAAATTCAGAACTCAGGAGAACATTCAAAGAAGTACAAACGAGAGAAGCATAAGTTCCAAGCAATTTAAGGGAAGTTCGCTGAAACTAGCTTTAAGATCTCGTTCTCTCCAGATGTCACCAAACGTCGTGGTGCAATTTGGTGAACGTTAGATCAGAAAACTGGTTCAATTAGTACCTGAATGAGTCAAGAATCAAAAGTAGAAACGCTGAAAAATTTATCTTCCCTAAAAAAATGACTTATTTTTAAAAATAAATCTTTCCCACATAACACGCAATATTCCATTCATGTTTCCGGAATATTCTATTGAGACATTCTAAATATTCCCAAGAAACATTACAGCAATGTTCCAGGAATTGTCGGTATATTATTTAGAATGTGTCTGAAATCTTTCAATAGAATATTTCCGGAACATTGCAAAGAAAGTAAATTAAATTTTTTAAATATTTCATATTGCTCTGTTTGGAAAATCTGGACCAGTTGAGTACGCTTATTTGCTCGTAAGAGATTGAATCATAAAAATCGATCCAGTCCTTTTTGCTTTATTTATCTACATACATAATAGACATGCAATATTATATTATTACAAACTGCTATTGCAACTTATAATCACAGGCACGAAGATACCTATGTACAAAATTACTAGAAAATTACTTTCCATTCTTACAATATTAACAATTAGCTGAAAAATTACGATTCTAACAATTTATTGTACAGAGGCGTAGAAAGGCAGATTATATTTAAACACAAAAATTTCGAAAATTTTTCGAATCACCACCAAATAGACCATCTTCTGATTACAAATGTTAACAGCAGTACCTGAATTCCTAAAAATTCAGAAAATTATCCCTTCAATTAAAAAATTTTTAAAAAGTTAAATTAAAAATTAAATTTAAAAAAATCCTCTGATGTACATGAAATCAATTTCATCATTTGACAGCTTCAGGACTTTCTCAATTTTGAAAGTATTTCTCAAAAGGAGATATTTAATTTAATTTTTGAAATATCACCAGATATGGTTTAAAGTTAACCCGAGAGGGATGCACATGAGGAATAAGGGTGGTTCAAAAAAACAAAATTTTGGAAACCGAAAATAAAGTAGCGTATTAGGAACCTGAAAAAGTATCACTAATTTGGATTCGATCGATAAGCGCCTTGGTTTTGCGCGTTAACAAAATATGTTTGAAAAAATTCTTATTTTCTTATTTTAATCTTGATATATTCGTGGATTTCATTTTTTTTATATTTCTGGAGGCTTTAAACGACTCCCCAAATTTTTACAGATTTTTATTTGCAGCCCCATTATAGATTATTAATGTTTAGTAGACCCCTGTATTCAAAAAATAATTTTAAAACCTACAGAAATGTAGAGAGAATTTTTTTAGGTATCTAGAACGTTTCTACTGGTAAAAATACGCTAGAAAAAAATTTTATTAATCTAGGAAATCATAAGTGTAAATATAATGAATTTTTTGAAAACTGAGTTTTTGATTTTTTTAAATTATTCTTTTTCAACTGACTTTAAATATTATTTTTAACATCTGAGGGTGTTCTAGTGATGAAAATACTTTAGAAAAAAAGTTTATAATTGATAAATTCATTTTTGTGTTTTTTTAAATAAATTTGTTATTTTAGTGATAAAAATACTCTAGAAAAAAATTTATAAGTTCATGTAATCAAAAATAAAGAGGCAGCATATTTTCCAAGAAGTCATTTTTGTGTTTTTTTAGAGTATTTTTATCACTAAAACACCCTCAGATGTTAAAAATAATATTCAAAGTCAGTTGAAAAATAATAATTTTAAAAAATCAAAAACTCAGTTTTCAAAAAAATTCACTATATTTACCCTTATGATTTCCTAGACTAATCAAAATTTTTTCTAGCGTATTTTTACCAGTAGAAACGTTCTAGATACCTGAAAAAATTCTCTCTACATTTCTGTAGGGTTTAAAATTATTTTTTGAAAACAGGGATCTACTAAACATTAATAATTTATGATGGAGCTACAAATAAAAATCTATAAAAATTTGGGAAGTCGTTTAAGGCCTCCAGAAATTTAAAAAGAATTGACACCCACGAAAATATCAAAAATACGAAAATAAGAATTTTTTCAAAGATATTTTGTTAACGCGCAAAACCAAGGCGTTTATTGATCGAATCCAAATTAATTATACTTTTTCAGGGTCCTAATAGTTCCATTTCCGATTTCCAAAATTTTGTTTTTGCGACCCACCCTGATGAGGAAAACATTGAATTACATTGAATTTTTTTTGAGAAAATTATAATCAAATTAGACAGTGCGATATTATGAAAAATTAAATTTCGATGTTATTACAATTTAAAGAATTGCTCATTGCTAATTTATATCTTTTTAATTAAAAATAGTCCTAGAGACAACAGAAATAAAATCTTCTTTCCTTGAGATCATTTGATGTCGAATTTAAAAAGCTCATATTTTCAAATCATCCAAATTTGACTGTAAAAAATTACTATTCAGTTTAATTTGAAAAACATCATATTGAGTAGAGATTCACCCTCTATCCTGTAATTAATTAATGTAAAGAATATAATTTTATTCATAATACTGTATAACCACTCAAGAAGAATCAAAATAATAAATATCAAACGCAATTCTGAACCTTTTTTATTTCAAATAGGAAAAGTGTGACTTACAAGAACTCTTAATTTATACCACGTCTATTTTCGAAACTGTTTATTAAATTTTTTCTTATATATTCATGAAAACAACCTCTGAGATATTGAAGATTGATGAAAAATAAATGTATCCATTCTATATTAACCGTGTTTTCTTTTATTCAATAATTTCTATCCATTTTTCCAGTTACATGGCAAAATAACTTAATCAGATGTCTTTGCATAATTTAGAAAAAAATATTAGTTTCGTAGGAAAGATAAAGTTTAATTTTATTATGAAAGAAAACGAATGAAGTGAGCTATTAGAACAATTTAAAGATTTTATTTCTAAAAAAATTTATGTTATCTTATGGCTCACTTTAGTATTTTTACATAAATGTCACAAATTTATTGCTGCTGAATCTTTACTGAATTTTATATTTCGTTATTAACAAAAAACAGCAGTATTGTTTTTAACATATAAAAAGTCATTGCATATCGACTATGGTAATAAATTTGCAGAAAATGGGAAGAAATTATGGAATTAAGGGAAAAAAGGTTAATACATAGAATGGACATATCTATTTTCTCTCAATTTTTTAAGATATATAGGAAAAAGTTTCATAAGCAGTATAGGAAATAGACATCGCATAATTAAAAGTTCTGGTAAGTCACAATTTCCATATTTGAAATAAAAAATATTCATAATTTCGGACACATTTTAAATAATATTCCGGCAATATATATTTCCTCAACTTTACAACTTTGAAATATTCCAAAGGTCGAACATTATGTTATTCCTGGAACATTGCTGTAATGTTCCTTGGGAATATTCCGAATATCTCAATGGAATATTCCGGGAATATGAATGGAATATTGCGTGTTATGTGGGTTCAGGATTTTTTAAATTTTAACAAGTTTGACTCCAAAAATTAAAAGAATCCAACTAGAACTTTGATTAGAAAGGAAGTTTGAAAAGTGGAAAAATTTTATTTTATTTTTATTTTATTTTAGTAAATTCTATTTTATTTAAGAAAATGGAGATATATGCACCAACCTTTGTAATAAAAGAGGCAGTATTCGGAGAGGACGAACCATCGTTTTTTCCAGAGCATGAGGCCCTCGGAACCCTGTTTGTGAAGCCATCCTTGAAGGGCGACAGGGGCAGAAAGTGGTCTTTTTGCTGCAGGTGATCTAAGACCCTGTGGACCACTTCTTCTTCGAACCCCTGATATCGATGGTGTCCCATCGCCTCCACCTTTATTGCGCACCTGAACTGGTGCAGGCGACGACGACGCCTGGACATTCTGAAACAAAAAATAAACAATATTTTTAAAATCATCCTAAAAAATAATTTCAGACTTGACAGCGCAAAATTTTCTCAAAACAGAGGAAATAGAATGATTTTTTAACACAAATAGGAGAATAAATTATACTAAAAAGAACCTTATCTTTACGTTTCCGCTGAAGGCAAAAAAAACAATCCTTTATGAGAAATACTAACAATAAAGTTTATTCAGCTCTATATTAAATTTGCAATTTTTCAAATTCAAATATTTAAATGCTTCATATTGATTCTGTTGACTTTTGATAGTCTATATTATACAATATACAAGGCTTCTAATTTTATATTGTACAACTCTAAGCATTTCAAATTCAAAATTATTTTGCCTTCAACGCTCGAAATTGAACATCATTAAGGGTATGTGATAATGTTACGTCCGGACGCGGCATTCCTCCCTTCCTTTTTTATTTTTTTTATCATGAGGAAAAAAAGAAGGAGAGGAAGAGAATTTTCTTTTTAACCTTTAGATTTTATTAATATGATAATGAAGCAAATTCTCTTTCTCCTTTTACAACTAGGAATTAGTATATAGAATATAGAATTAGTATATGGTATGTATGTGTG